>KN506778.1:1615-37346 GCA_000787155.1 Scartelaos histophorus
TAGTAGAGTAGTAGTAAGTAGTAGTAGTAGTAGTAGTAGTAATAGTAGTAGTAGAAGTAGTAGTAGTAGTAGTAGTAGTAGTAGTAGAAGTAGGTTTTTTTTTCATTTTTGCCGATTACCAAGAAACTTCATTTGTGAAGTTATATTCATCAGAACACAGATTTTGTATTTGTGTAAATTACAGTTTTACAGAACAGGAGAAGTTGCAGTGAGGCTGAGTTTGGGGGAGGGGCCAGTCTCTGTAGTGTATGTGCTCCATATGTGTTCCCCATCAGCATGTTTGAGCTGACATCACATGTTCATGCCAAAATGGAGATGTTATTATTAATCTGCTGACAAAGGGAAAGCGCACTAGAGGTACAATTACAGTGCCACTTTTACCATTTCTGCATCTGGCACACGATCAAAGCCTCCACAACACTGGGGGTGTAATCCTGGCCTCCTTCACAGAGCTTATTTTAAAAGCGCTCACTTCCTGTTTCTGCAGAAGCGCCGGATACTGCCCACCGACCAGCAGGACACTAGACTGGGCTGTTTTCTTACCGATTTAGCTTTTTTTTCTGAAATCAAGCCAATACCGGTGTTCATATTCAGAACGCGCTCAGAAAAGCATGTAAAAGTGTGGTATTAGTTGAGCCCCGGGCAGTTCGGATGTGCTGCTGGTGGTGAGGAAGTGAAGGGGGGGTGGTCTTTATGAGCTGCCCTGGCCGTAAAGAACCGGGGCATTATTGAAGGAAGTCGGGGCCTCAGATAGTACAAACACAATGCTAATGAGTGGCCTCTACTGTACACCACAAGTTCAAGCTGGCAAATATTGTTTCCTCTTAGACAGACTGTGACTATTGTGACTCACGCCATCTGGCCAAAAGGAAGTACCCAGTAGTTCTACTCATTACCACAGAGTACTATTACTTCAAAATAATATGAATCGAGTAGAAATTCAAAGTAGTGATTCAAGTAGTAATTACTCAAATAGGGGAAGAAGTATTTTTAAGAAACTGCAAATCAAGTAAGTGGAGATTACCCCATTTATAATAGGAATGTTCATGTTAATCAAACGATGAAAGACACAGAGAAACAAAAGAACACCCGAAGGAGCAGCTCGAGAAATCCAAAATACTCAAATTATTTATATTGCCATAAAGCTTTTGTCACTTGCAGACTTACAATAGAAAGAGAAACCAAATGTTATGATGTGGTCCTGATTTGAGCCTAGTCTAGTCCAGGTTTAGTCAGTTCAGTCCTGGTTTTGACATATTGAATGCACCATAAATACACTTCCCTAGTAGGAATAAAGTACTCACTCTATTGTACTTATGAGTAAATGTACCAGCTTTTCATTGTCGACTGGTTAAAACATTACCCTCTCACTTAACGTAGTCTGAATTAAAACGCAAACAAATGAAACATCTACTTTTCAAATTACGTTTACAATTCTTTTAGAGTCAACATGATTTACATTAAACATTCTGAGGTATAATTAAGTCATCAGCTAAATGGCGTGAAATGCGTTTGCGTAACTCGTTTAATTTCAATCTGCTGGTGCATGTGCAGTTTGCATTAGCGGGTGGTTAGTCTGAACCTTTGACCTGCGTAGTTCAGCACAGATGAGTTCCCCACACACACACACACACACACACACACACACATAGCTGACCCTCTTAGTAAATTTCATGTCTAGAAAATATAGTTTCACAAAATGTACTTTTTTTTACAAAAGTAACAATGTGGAGAAAAACAAGTTTTTTTTAATCAAATATAATTTTTTAGCCTAATTTACATGTGGTTATGGGCTGTTATGTGTAATATGTTTGTCCTTTGGTCTGGTATTGCCCTGTATCCATCTCCATTAGGCTGTATTCAACTTGTTGATTAGTGGACTTTGCTTGAAGCACCTGGACTCCTCATATACCTATACCAGACACTCCGAAACGATTCATCTGCATTTCCCGAACTAAAGGTCAGACTTCACAGCTAATACCATCTGGATAATTACTTACAAATGATGACAAACAACAACAGCTATAGAGGTTTCTGGGTGAAGCGTGCACCTGGGCTGATCTTCTGTGTTTCTATGACAAATTAGTTACACGTCTTCGACTAATTAACTGCTTTCACAACTTTCAAATTTGATGTCAAAGGTGAATTGGAGGTGAATGCGCGGAGTTGAGAAACCGCACTGTTATAAAAACATTGATGATTTAATCAACCCTAGACAAAATACTTTACAGCTGTGGAGAGAGATCGACCGATATGTTTTTTTTTTGTTTTTTTTTCTCATGGCCGATAACGATAGTTTATAATCCAGAAAAAACTGATGACTAGTAAGCTTTTGATATTGTTGGGTTGATTTGTAGGGCTGATTATCTTTATTATCTCAAAATTCTATTGTTTAAATATAAACTCAAGCACAGCCCTTATATACCACAAGCCCATAAGACGTCTGTGTAGTCACATTTTGCACAGTTTCAGTCAACACCCAGATGTTAAAATAAAGTTTTCTATCTATCGCTTTTAGGCAGTAGGTCACCCAAAACAAAATATCAGTCTGTACAGGAGATTTAAGGCCGAAAGCTGGTTTACTGAAAAGTGTAAATACGGCCAAACATTAAATCGATCTATCTCTACTTCAATTCAATTCAATTTATTTTTGTATAGCCCAAAATCATAACAACAGTTATCTCGGCGGACTTCACAAAATTGTCAAAATAGCAAACAAAAATGTCAGAGAATGAGCAGAACAAGGAAAAAAGAATTAAATAAATAAATAAAATAATAATAATCCGTAATTAATTTAAATAAATATAAAATAATAATAATCCGTAATTAATTAATAATTCAAAAATACAGAATGTCCAACATCTCGCAGGCAGATGGATAATTGTCCCAGCATCTCCTGTCCTTAGACCCTCCTTCTTCGGCAAGGAAAAACTCGAAAAAAAACCCAGTGGGAAAAAACAGAGAAACCTCGAGGAGAACCGCAGTGAAGGAGAGATCCACTCCCATGGACGGACAGGCATAGATGGTCAGGACGTGATACTGCAGACAATCCACAGTCACAGAATTCTGTAAAAAATAAATAAAAAAATAACTGTTTCATCACTTCAAAACATTACTACTACAAGTAAACTCATCTCTTTGTAGTAACTAATAATTTCCTCAAAGCTTTACTTATGCAAACTTATATTATCAAATGTAGGTCAACATACTCCCATCCACTGCATACGCTGCAAACAAGAGTCACCATAACATGCCCACTGTCTTGTGAAGTCACACGCCTCAGCCACAACCACTACTTATTTGGAGGAATCACGCATGACAAAGCTTAGGGCCCGTCTAAATGTAGGTCAAATCCGCAGTACTATCCATTACGGACTCTGGCGCTATGTTATTTTTATTGCAGAACATTACGAGATACGTGCGCATGTGGACTCCGGATGTGGCGCGGCCGTTTTACTCGCCGAAGGTGGGAACGAGGTGAGTTTTAGGCGGAGGGATTTGCGCTGATGGATGTCCAGTCGGTGACCGCATCAGAGCAACCAGGGGCCAGGCAGACAGCAGACCGGGCCCCCCCCCTACCCTCCCCTCCTCTAATCTCCTCCTGGGTAATCACAAACACATGGTGCACAATAATGGCTGCAGTGTTGGGAAGTGGAGCAGGCCTGACACCGGCGCACTCACACACTTCTGCGCTGACTTTGACTAATGCACGGTCCGAGCCTATAGCGAAAAAGTGGGAAACATGGATTAGGGTGGAAAGTTAGTATACGACACTTAGGGACGCACCGATCCAGCTTTTTCTGGTTTACAACTTCAATACTACAACCTTACATATCGACACCTTCCTAAAATAATCGTCATTGTTTCAGGTTTTTCAGGAAACACAAAAAACTCCACCCAAAATTGAAATTATGGCATAAATTATGGCAAAAAGTGACTTAGGCGATTATTTTAGGAAGGTGACGATATTTACGATATCCGATGGCCGATATTTGATAGCAGCATCAATATCGGTGCATCCCTAAAGACACTATATGCTGATCTATTGCTTTCTGGAGCACTATTAGACTTCACAAAAAAGTCTTCCTGTTCATGCATTTTGGCTTCCTATTACCAGCACCATTTCGAAGATTTTTTTACCATTCAATACATATATTTTATTTTGAATTAATTGCAATTTGAGTTCGTTGCTATGACAGCAGTCCCACCTTGTCGTCATTCTCAAACCCATAATGAGGCAACATTTTATCGCAGTTTATCAGGGTTTTTTCTGTTGCATAACTGGGTGTAAAACAGTGATTTCTGAATGCACAGATGGAGAAAGAAAGACAGGATTGATGAAACAAACGTGAATGTTTGCGTTTGATGAGGGGAAACATATTATAGTGGAAAGAAAAAAAGTAAAAAAGTAAAAGTCTTGCATAATATGTAAGAAGATGAAATTTGGTTAGTTATTATATGGTTAAATACATCATTGTGCACTAACTTATCCATTTGAATATTAAGTTACGTATAGTTCAACATGCTAATATATGCACCAACTAATACAACACGCATAAATCCATCAAGAAAATCTCAAGATCTCTCTAAGCAATCTTTTATTCCTATAGTGTTTAGCTCATGAGCGATCGACGAAAGAACCGGTCAAAGATATCATTCATCTTCCAGGCTTCCTCTTGTGGGGTGGTGCAACAAAAGATCCCATTGAGCCCAAAGAGAGAATTTTCCCCCCATAAAGTGAAATGTAAAACTGCTGACACAACATGTTTTTGATGGTTGAGTCTTGGCTGGAGGCAGTTCTAAAAATGCTCTGCAAATTGCTTTCCTATTTATATAAGTAGGCAACAATGACTCGTATTATGCAGAACTGTAATCGAGAAGGACACACGGATTGTTCCAGGGGAGTTTGGCACAGTTGGATGGAGAACAATAGAAAAACCTCTTGAGATGCATCATGTTGAATCAGTGAATGTAAGTAATAGTTTCATTAGGTTCAACTGCTGTGTGAATATTATAGTTTTGGTAGGAAGATGGCAAAAGTGTCAAATGGCTGTCAAACTTTCTCTTGAGATCCTCACCCAAATTTACAACAAACTTATCTAAAACTTCACTTGT
Organism: Scartelaos histophorus; assembly: GCA_000787155.1. NCBI lineage: Eukaryota > Metazoa > Chordata > Actinopteri > Gobiiformes > Gobiidae > Scartelaos > Scartelaos histophorus. The sequence goes on from KN506778.1 coordinate 6,731, forward strand.
GAGAATTAAAGCTAGAGTTTAATCTGAACTCTCCCGCAGGCTAAAGTTCCCGGGCACATGTGCTTTGCTTTGGAGTTAGCGTCCCGAACAACAAAGCTACAGTTGGTCGATCCCAGACAAGACGGAGCGAAGGGACATTTGGGGTTCAGTGCATAAAAACATAAGCCCTCAGCTCGGACTCGTGAGGGAACATTTGGTCTTGTGATCATTTTCCAACCCAATATCTGGAGCGAGCCGGAGGCGTATCCATGTGTCCGAGAGGAGAGAGGGGGACGGCGGGAAGAAAGAGGGGGAGGGGGAGCTGGTAATTGCATAAGAAACGGCGTCCGGTGTAAAAAGGTAGATGGAGCTATATGTCATTAAATTAGTTAAAGGTTAGAACTCTTATCTAACTAGCTCTCACAAACCATTTTGGATATTTGCATACATGGATTTCCAAAGCTTAAGTAGGGGTAGATTATTAAACTCTTAGCTCTTTTCTTCAAATGATTATTGGGGCGACAGTAGCTCAGCTGGTAGAGCATTTGTCCACTGATCTGAAGTTTGGCGGTTGGAATCCTGCTCTCAGAAAACGTTGGTTGGTGGTGGTTCAAGCTCTCACAAATGAATGCTGTCGTTGTGCCCTTAAGCAATACACTTAATCCACCTTGGTGCTTGTGTCTCTGTGCACTGATGAGTTGTTCCTTGATATAATGAACTTTGAGTGGCATGAAGAAGGAAATATACACAAATTTGACCATAATCGAATGAAGAAAGCACCTTTGTTCCCTTTTGACTATACAAGGGTTACAAGAATAAAGTCAGATATCGTAGCTTTAAAGAACTTAAACTTCAGCTGAATGTTTTATTTCATAATCGCTAGGCTACACATGTATCTGATAACACATCATGACACATTTTTAGGACTATGTTTCACAAAAGAAATATAGGACGTATATGAAGATCATATAAAAGCTGCAAGACTGTTTTTTATGTTTAGTCATTTCTATCAGCCAAAAAGCATTTAGATTATGCATGGAGAAAAAAAAATGGTAGTATAATTTGTGGGACAAATTCTGCCCTTGGTCCTTGGGTTGGACATGTGTGGTTTTGGAGAAAGCATCTGACTGCTCTGTTTTCTATTAGCCATCGCAGTCTCCTCCTTTAATACACTCGTTCCATAGAATTATGCTGACAGAGGGGAAAAATTCCAGGGAAATTCAGAGTCCCAGACAACACTTTGCACACCCTTTCACAGAACAGGAAGGAGGTAAAATGGAAAGAAAATCCCCATTTCAATAGAGAACGTTGCCATGGCTTAATTACATTTTTGGCTATTGATGACCATTTGTATTTCCACAGAAAAAAGAACATGTGTTACAAGGCTACTGGAATGCTACTCTATCAAAATGGTTTAGAGTTTCCCAAACAATGGATTCTGAAGAACTTAACTGTAATGTTATTTTATAACAAAAAAAGTTTATCACCAAACAGCTGTCTAAACTAGCCAGCCAGATTAGGTGTTAGTAGTGTTAATAGCTTTAATGACTTTAGAGTTGTTCTTGTATAGTTGCCTCTCTGCATTCATTGTGTCATGCCCCGTTTCAAGTCTTAAACCCTAAACTGAATATTGCTGTTCATTCTTTTATTTGTAATTAAATGTATTTGCCAGGTACAGTGCCGTCGTACATAGTCCCAGGCAGTGCAGCTGATGCGACACACAGAGCTGCTGCTCATTCTCAGATCCGGTCCCTGGTTTGCCCGACACTAAACAGTTTTCAAACACAATCCTTAAACACATATTTACAACTGTGTTGTTTCATGTTTCAGAAATTCCCACATTCAAACACACATTTACACACAATGCATTACAGTATTTACAGATGGGTACAGCTCTGGTTTGTTTTTAACCATCTTAACAGCTTAAGCTCTGTTATGTTACTTCAGCTCATGGGGGAGTGAGTCCCATATTTACAATACTGATATGGAAAGTGTAACTGTCCAAATGTAGTTCTGTAGTGTGTGAGCCTATTACTGGGACTGATAAATGATTCCTATTCCTGTTATGTCTATGTTTTTCACATGTAACGTTTATAGTTTTTCATTAACTAAAATACATTTTAAAATATATTTAGCCATAGTCTTCAATGAAAAATGCTCTCCCTACTGGATAGATTATTCTTTTCTACAGTATATCCAAATACCTAATAGCTGGATCTCCTACATGCATTTATAATTCAGTGTATTTTTATATACGTTGTAAAGAATGTATATAAACCTTTAACTGTTGCCATATTGACACTTCTGCTGTATCCCACTCCTTAGAGATATTTTAGCTAACATTAACTTTTGAACCCTCCACCTGAAGCTCCAACAATCCTGGATCTGCTCTGTTGAAATCGACATTATGGGCAGTCACTTACAAGTAGTGTTGTCATTTCAAACTTGTTTTTGATATCAAGGAACATACTCAATCCTCAATAGTGATTCAGACACCAAGACGATCATGAAAGAGACTTTTTAAGCAGTAATGTGATTTTCAACATTAAATAAAGTGTCATTAATTGTATCTAATCCCTCAGTTGTCCAGGTATGTTCCATCTATGTTTGTCCTCTGAATGTGATGTTTTCTGTCAGTGCTGCTCATATGAGTTTGTCATTTTGATTCGATCGATTAGTATTTGATTTACAATACATTTGACAACACTACTTGGAAGGCCTTTGTTTTTAGTGTCATTTGGCTTGAAGTTTTTACCTCATAGCAAATACAAGATGATGTTGGACAGTTCTTACTTGGTTTACTGACACAGCTTAAATAAGGTAGTTTTCGAACTGTAATAAATCACCAGGGCCTTATACTCCAACATGACAAAGCCACTACAGCACTTTCTTTCCCAAGCTCCTCCGACAGCTGCAGCTCTTTTGACCTAGATACGTCTCGTCACCAGCAGCACGCCTGGCTCTCGGTTTAGGAGGTCGGCTTGTTGTGCGGCGGCTCTTGATGCTAACATTAGGGACGATCGATGCGAGCCCAATATTCCTCTGCGGTGGGTGTTCACGATCGATTTAAATGCCAATCTTAAACCGTTTGCTGTGTAGATGTCATCACAAATACATATGGATTCTGGCTTTCTTGATTTCCCTCCTGACCTCAGTTCTCAGTGGTTTTGGCTCAAGAAAACCACCCGGCTAAGTTTCCAGTAAATGTCATTTCATAGGTTGTGCGATTTCCACAGCGCTGAGAACGAATGTGCAAAGCCTACAATTAGAGCAGTTTCTTGCAGACTTTGCGCCGGCTAAGATAAGAGAGAAACGAACTGTTTTCTAGGCTTCATCTCGGCTGTGTAATGTAATGTATACACGAGAGACCTGAGAGCGTTTTAGGAAACCAAAGTGTAACCAGCCACACATTTAGTCAGCCAGACAAACTGTACATCTCTGAACTGAGGAGCAAAATGCATGTTTTCCATTGGAGACATAATTTGGGGATTTTAAAGGATAACGTTGCAATCTTTATGAGCATTAACATCATATTGTAACTCTGCATTACATTAAGATTAAAAAAGTTTGAAGATGCCCTATGGAAATTTTAGATGTTGGCGTGAACATGAATGCATGAATAAGACTATCGTCACCTTCCTAAAATAATCGCCTAAGTCACTTTTTGCCTAAGTTTACTTTGCCACAATTTATGCTATAATTTCAATTTTGGGGGGAGTTTTTTGTGTTTCCCGAAAAACCTGAAAAAAAATGACTCTCACAATTGACTTATTCAATACATGACAGATCGAATAATAGTTTTGGGGTTTCAATTAATATAATCTTTTTGCAGTATTGAGAAATGTTGCACTACTGGGAAATTTCTGGTTATTTTTTGTAGATGTTGAGGTATAGATTACAGAAGCAAACTAAGTACTAAAGTGTTTCGTTCTGCTCTTTATTTATTGCAGCTTGTGGGTTTTTGCCACAATATTGTGCATTTTGAATGTTTTTTGTGGTTTTGTGGTAGAACCTTATTGTGTCAGTGGCATAAATTACTATTATTTATCATCTATAATTTTTTTTTGCAATATATTGTGCCTCAAAATGTGTTATTGTGACAGGTCTGTATGGTATCAATATATACATACGTAGCTTAGTTTCTAACTGGGATCGAGCAAAACATTTCTTATAGGGCAGGCTAAAATAAGTTTCACTAATGCACGATGGCAATAAGATTATAGTATTACACATTTATATGGGCTAACTATAATTCATTCAAACCTCAGCATATAGTTTATTTGCTGTCAGGTCTAAATTTGTTCTGTTCTGGTCTTTGACTTTGAGCTAAACACTACAAGGCACTGTTTTTCTGTCCAAAACCAAAAGTTACACTGTGGAATATCTGGGAAACCGAGTTGACCATGGCTATAAAACATGGTTATTCTACCTGTTTAATGTCATGGTAACATCAAAATAATCCGAGCTGAAAAGTGTTGCTTTGCCTAATGTCTATTTTACAAGACTGCAGTTGTGTAAAACTAAATCTGTTATCCTGATATAACATGAAAACGAAAAACGTCACCGGCTCAAATTAATATTTCCAAGCTCTTTCATGTGAAACCTGAGTCCACTTTCTTTCTGCTTTGCATTGCAGAAAATATTTGTCTTTTTTGCCCTCACTCATAAATTTCTTTCTTCCTCTCCTCGTAGGGACTAAAATGGCTACCAGATGTGGCTCCGATCTGTTCTTGTTGCTATGGAAACGCTAAGACTGGAATGTTTTTTTTCCTTCTTTTTTTTTTTTTGTGAGTCCAGGGCTTTTGGCTGACTCATAGGGCCTGGGTTTTAAAGGCTTGCTGTTAACTATAGACTTGGCGTACAGATCTCAAAGTTGTGTTTGTTCTGGCAGCCTACATGTCACCGTAGCCCCTTCCCACACTCCTATAACTGCACTTTCTGACCAGCGCATGGCACACACTCGCCCTTTGTGCTACCTTTGATATTGCCCATAAAGTGAGTTACACCAGAAACATGGAAGTGTGTCAATGCAATATTAGGGAGCAGAATATCAATACTGCACAGTTTATCTATATTTGGGAATATAGGTTAATGATCAAGGTCGATATAGCACAAAACACAAAAGTTTGGTCAGCAAAATGTACTTTTCAGAGCTTTTAACCACATTATAGTTGTTTCCTCTTCTCATTTACCCTCTAGTTTTTTTTTTTTGGAGTGATTTGTGCATGTTTGAACAATCTTTAATCGCTTATTTTCAAAATGCCATATTGCCGATGCTCTGTATTTACATAGTTTTATATCATTTCATTTTCTTAATTTGTGATATGCGTAGGATTCGTATAGTCGTATAGTCATTTTGGTGCAAATGAAAAACAATTATACCAGTAATTTTTGTTTTGATTCCATACAATGTAATACTATGGCAAATATCAAAAAGTTGAGCCAATATTATTTCTCATGTGATATATAAATATATTATAATGCATTGAAACTCTCCTCTCCTCTATTTGACCTTTGCATATACAGGATATCAGTGTTTTCACTCCACTACTGCTAAACATGAGTCCTGTATTTTAAAACGGCACATATTCTATACCTTCCATACATTGTCAGTACTGAAATATTGATATTTTTGCCACAATGAATGTTCACTAGAAAAGTTGTCTGTGTATTCGAATGAACCAATAGCCTTGTGGTAGAAATCCTGTCATACAAGCATTGCAATATTCTCCAAGGTTAGCCCATTCTGCATGTTCCCCTTATTATACAGCTCAGTGACTAAACTTCACACATTTGCTCCATCCAAATTCATTTACACAAAAGGACGATCCGAAATCCAACACGGCCCTTGTAGAGTTGACAGTCTGATTTGGTGCTGCGCTGTTGACACACCATTCACATCTCCAAACTGTGACTTTCCCACAACGTGTCAGGGATGGATAACCAAAACATGTGCTTCTGCGCTGGCTCCAGGCTCCGCTCCATCTGCGAGCCGAAGACGGGCAGATTGAACCAGTTGTGTCAACATTCCAACGCTGTGGCACCATCGGAGACATTGGCCATTGTTACTTTAAAAAAAGAGGCTTCTTAAGGAGGTGTAGATACAATGAGTTATGGAGTGTGGGTCTATCCAGCTGTGAAAGTTGGGTCCAAAACTTACAATACAGAGAGAGCTTAAAGTAAAGGCAAAATACATGTTGGAAACAGGAAATAATAAAACATTTGATGGAAAACAGTAATATTTTATCTGATAATAAAATAAGAAATGGGCTATATTTCAAAGCATTGGCTACTAAAATTTCAGTCTTCCTGCTATCCTGTTATGTTACTTTCCAAACCTATTACCCCCATGTGGAGAAGAAGCATCTCACAGCGCCAAATCTGGACTGCTATGAGTCAATTCCCATATGCCACAACATCTTTATTTAGAACTAAGAAATTATTTATTTTGACATGTTTTTTACTTCTCTGTACTCTGAGGTAGATCTTATTTAAAGAATATTAAAAATTTAAACAAAACCAAAATACACATTATACTCATTTACATTTATAAAACATAGGGGGGTTCACTCAGCAGCTAAATCTATGAGTGAGAAGAGATAACACCATTAATATTTTAGGATAAGGAGGTGGAAATACAAACTTTCAAATGTTCTTAATAGTTGTATTGTCTATTTAGTTTCTTTCATTTACAATTTTCTGGGCATTATTCTGTTTGTGAGGCGGATGAGACCCCCATGTCAGCTTGTTTTGTACACTAGTAATTATAGGGCAAAGAACTAATTTGAATGTAATTGTTCTTGCTGTTACTAACTCTAATTTTTAGTGCCATTGACCAAATATGGACTTGTCTGTATAAACCAAAACAAAGCCAACTGACCTTCTGTTTGCAATTACTTATCACATGACCCACACATCCATGCGTTTATCCATTCATCGTGCTTGTAAGCCAACACTGCTTATTTCCAACTTCTCCCCTTCTTCCGCCAAGAACACATATGCAGCGCGTGATGGACTTTTAGCACAAAGTTTCCAGTGTTTTTGCCATGAAAGGAGCTCTTGTCCCCTAAAGAAACCAAACCACCAGTCCCTGGTTTCCTCAGGGTCTTTGAAATTCTGCCGTGACCGAAGCGCTCCGCAGGGCTCCGTACGACACATCACAGTCTCAGTCTCAAATTCTCAGATTTGATTCAGCATTCTTCTTAATCTCTGAGGAAAATTCATAAACAGACATATTCCTCTATGGTTCAGCACGGAGTGAAAGGATGACGACCTAGTTATTAATGTAAAGGGATTCATTCAAAAATAATTCTGTATATTGCATTTTATTCCAAAGAAGTAAATAAAGAAACACCAGTTCAATAGTCATGAAAAATATAGTTGCAAAACCACAAAATACTAAATATTCCATACAGTTGTTTTTTGCAGCTTTCAGGCCCAACTCAGGCCAGTCAGACAAAGACTTTAAAAATTTCAGTTCTATGCATTAGTTTGGACAGTGGCATCAAAATGTACAATCTTTGACGTTTTTACAAAACAGAAAAAAGGAAGAACATTGAGGTTACAGAATTCCTGTGCAGCTATTAATGCCATATAATTCCACTCTGCGTCATGCAGTTAGTGTTGGACAAACAATAACATCAACAGAGGACAATTACAAAGCCCATGTAAACTTTACAGGAGAAGGCTTGTACTTTGGGTTTTTGAGCACAAAAAGCTACATTCCATAAAACCAAATATACCATGAAAGCCAGTTCATTCATTGACAAAGATAATAAAAAGGTCATATAAGCACAGCTTACAAACACAATAAAGTACACAATGTACATTGTACACCCATAAAAACGGACTAAATGGTGGTACCTTGACACAACATGGAACAAATATTTGGCATTCATGCATTGGCTTTTCTGAGCTACTTCAATAACTCTTCAAAAATGAGAAAAGAAAAGAAACATCCATTCATATAACCCATACACTTAACTAAAATTCAAGGCACAGATTGTCCCCTTAACTGAACCAATCAACAGCTGAGGCCTTTTCATATATTCAAAGCAGGGTACCATTAAGTTTATTGAAACTTTAGTCAAACTGTGTCAAAGGCCATTGAAAGGTTTTAGAAAATATAGCTGCTGCATTTGTGGGTCACATTGCACCAAAGGCAGAGTGGTTAAGGTGATGGGTTGAGTAGCTTAGGTTTTACTTCTGGTTTAGTGGTTTCACTGACTGAATGAAGCATATAATAAAAGTGCATTGTGGTGATTTGGTTTTGCATCTCTGTATTTCCTGAAGATCAAAGGTCTTGTTTGGAATCCAATAAACCATGACTGACAAACATGAAAAATAGAACCTGAAATTGTACGCTGCAAAGCTTCAAACACACATCATGCTCCAAGGGGAATTCAAAAGAATTGTAACAATTTATCTACAGAAGTAGCAAAAACTGTCCAGAATGATCTGATAAATATTTACAAAATTACTATAAAAAGGAAAAGTACAAAAACTTAATTTTGAGTGAAGAGGACCAGATTTCTATTTGAGCATTATAGTACCTATGATGGCAAAACATAAGGAAAACATAGTGGTCATACAGTGGACCATATTCAACTACTGGTTTGGTGTGCTACTTTTAGTTATGTCCATGCTTGCTGCCCTTGCAGTATGTAACTGCTTATAGGGCGCGTCTTGTAGTCTAATAAAAATGCTGCAGAGATATATGAATATTATACTGAACTTACCAGTACTTTCATTTAGACTGAATTCACAACATACTCCAAACAGACTTGGATTCCTTGTGAGAAAAGTTCTGCATTTTTGTAACATCCACAGGAAGCTTGGTCAAGAAACTCACTTCACAATCTGTGGTGGCATAATGGCAGTCTTTGGTTGTGGAGTCTTAGTTTCTGAGGTTTCCAGGGTGCCATCTTTACCCTTCTTTCTGGGGGGCTTTTTGATGGGGGTCTTCTTGGATGTGGAGTCCAACGTGGAGTCTCCTACCTTGGAGCCGTTCAAGTCCTGCTTCTCCGGGCTCTTGGGTTCAGGGCTCTCGTTGTCTGCTGTGATGGGTGCCACCATCTTCTGCAGGCTGCTGGTGGTGGGCAGCAGGGGCTTATTGGAGCCCTGCGGGCCCGAGCCGGTGGATGACGTCCTCTTGGCTTTCTGTGGCGGAGTAGGCTTCTCTCGTGTTCCCTTAGGAGTCGAGAGCCCATTGGTTTTGTTTAGGCCTGTGCCCTCATTTCTGTTGATACTTTGTGTTTTCTCTTTGAGCTGAGCAGCCAAAAGCGTGGCAGCCTCAGAGTTCATATGAGGATGGATGACTTTTGGAGGTTCTTTGGGAACCTCTTTCTGAATTTCAGCACTTTTCTTCTCAGGCGAGGAGGTGTGGAAATAGCTAATTTTCTTAAGTGCATTCTGGACCACACCGTTGATGTGCTCCATGTGGCTCGGGCTGCTGTGCTCGTCTCCAGATTTTTTACCTCGCAAGGGCTTGTGTTTGCTGGGAGAGCCGTTAGCATCCACCACCTTAGCCTCCGCCTTTTTCTGTTCTCTATTCTTCTCTTTCACCTTTTGACGCTCCTCACTTTTTGCTGAGCCATCACTGGAGCCCCTACCCTTTTTCTCCTTTGGAACTGAGAGTAATTTAACCCGCTCCTCTGGCTGTGGAGACGCGTTTCCATGGATCCAGGACACTTTGGGCTTGGTGGATGGGTCTGGTGGGCGTGGTTTCGGTTTTGGTGAAGGAGGAGGTTTTCCGTTGCGTTTCGCCTCAGGTGTGGGAGTGCTTTCTCCATCCTTGGCACTGCTCTCGTCCTCTTTAGACTGCTTGGATCCCCGGGCAATGCGGGCATACAGCACTGCAGACGTAGATTCGGAGGAGGTGGAGCCCTCGCTGGACTCACAGGCCTTTAGTGACTGCTTCTCAGGTTTGGTGGTGCTGGTGTCCTTCAGGGAGGTGTACTCTCCCGCATCCTCTTCATCCTCAGCCGGGGGCTTTTCTGGCGTTGGACTTGGGCTCCGCTTCTCCTTGTTTTCATTTACAGACTCTGTGGGAAAAAAGAAAAAAAGTTAGCAGTTAATTATGTTATATTATTATATTATATTTCATAATGTAAACCATTATTGTTGTTCTGTATGACTCAGTTGCATAAAAATCCACCTTAGATATTCGCACATCACCAAATAAACAGTGTCTGACTTGTCAATATGGTTTATCAATACAGAACCTTGAACCTCTACTAACATTATCCTAAAATTGTGCTACTACTCTGCTTTGGCCCACTATACACCAGAATATTACACCAGAAAGAAGAAGAAAAAAGTAGTTGAAGGTTACTGTTAATATGAATGAAGGAGCGAACACATTACTATCTCACATAGGAATCAATTTTAATTTAGTGTGAAATGAATCATTTCATTTGATTTTTTTCAATTTGATAATGGTGCTTATGCTGGAAATTAAGAAATACAATAGGCGAATCAAATATAATGGTTTGGCTAATTGAATGGCAGCTATTATTGTTCGATGTCATTAGCCTAATTACACTACTAGAAAATCACTAAGCCCGAAAAAACTATTACAGGGGTTTTTGGTTTTGGACGATTTGAGATGATAATATAGTCCATAAAGAGTCCTTACAATACCTTAAAGTGAAAAGAGCAAATATACAGTTAAATTCTGAATTCACTGCAATAAAGTACATTAGCATACTGTATGATATAAATAGTTTGATGTAACTGTAGCTTTCAGACGGATATATATAGAGTTACTTCACATATCCATCTGAAAGCTACACTGAGAAAGTGTTTGTAGTGAGGAGCATTGTTATATGACCGTTTTTGGAAACAGATACCTGGGGAGACTCAAGTACTGAGTAGTAAACACATAGTTTTAGAAAACTGGAGCAGCTCCGGAGCAGCAGATGGTATCACACGATAGAGCCATGTTTAAAAATCCTTAGAGTTTACAGTAAGAATATTGGCAGCAGTCCTGGCAAATCCTTGATCTGTTCAGGCAGATAATAGATACTAAAGAGAGCATCAACTAAGCAGCAAATTCACAGACACAAAAATCCCCCGACAGCCTGAGAAGAGCTGAAATGTCGCTAGTTTGGATCTGTCAAATGCTTACATGACTCTTTCATTTCCTGTTTATGCTCAAAGCAATCCCAGATTAATTGATAAAACAAATTCACTCAACACTAATTATTCACCACAAAAACAAAGGTTTTCATTTAGTAGATAATTCAAACTCTCAGTATCATTCATTTAACAATGTTTATTTTATGTTTGGCTTTGTAGTTTGAGCAAATTACTTATTCATTGGAAACAAATGTAATAATTTATAGTGACTTCATCTCAAAAAGCATTTCTTAAAAAACAAAAAAAAAACAACTTGCACTTATTTTCTGTTGCATTTTAAGCATGGTTGAGGTAAAATAATTGTAAAAGACATTTCTTATTTTAAAATGACATCATCCCCTCTTTGCCTATGGAAAGACACACCATTAAGTTTTACAGTTAATGTGATTTACAGGAGTGCATCAGATTAGATCTTTTGTTTTGCTTCCGTGTGTCATTCCCAGCACTAAAAAAGCCCGGTGTGTTTATTTGTCTGAGCGGTGACTCACCTTCATGGGGCACACAGTACACCGGCCCCTCGTCTCCACTCTCAAAGGAGGAGAAGGACTCTTGGGAGGACCAGGAGGAGGGGGAGGGCTGGTCCACCGCGCCGGACGATGGGGGCTCAATGAAGCTGCAGTTGAAGGTGTTCTCCGGGTCGTGGTGGGCTACTGAGAACAGAAAACAAACGCACAAGCCAGCAGGTCAGTCAGAGGCTACTGGACCAGGTTACAAGAACAACACTCTGCTCCCACTCTGCACCGCTGCACAGACACTTGGTTTAAGTGAGTTTGCAGAAACTGTGGCTTTGTTCAGATGCCATAATTTGAAAAAAAAAAAAAAAGTTCAATGTATAGTTCAATGTTAAAAGATTAATCCTTCATTAGGGTGAATTCATCTTGATTGGTCCTAATCTAAACTGGATTTGGTCCTGTTCTAGTCCTGGTTTAGACCTGTTCTAGTCCAGGTTTAGTTCTCGTCTAATACAGGTTTAGAAAGTTATAATCAGTGTTGATAATTGTTTAAGACATGCACTGATCTGATATTGGTATCGGATATCGACATCAAAATATCGGTTCAGCTGATATCCTGATTGGGCACATAAAATGATGTAATGGGAGTATTTGTATTTCTGGTAATATACTTGCCCAGAAAATCTGATAATGGTTGAATTTTTATTTACCTAAAACTCTTCTGTGATTACTCAAAGGATAAATAACAGCTACATAATATATTTGGATCAGTTTTTGTCTTATTTCATTTTAGTTTGAAGGAAACACATTCTGTTACCAGTCTCTGCACTGGAATTGGTTAATATATTTAATATTATAGTATTGTAGTAGTAAACACTAACATGGGGGTGATGAGTGGGGAGAGATGTTCAGCAAATGGTTGGAAAAGGGAATTGTTTTCAGTTTTGCTTGTTTTTCTTTTATCTAATGGAGATTATTGCAGCTAATATTATGTTCATTTTGTCACGCTATAAAACTTTTTGAAATTAAGAACTGTATAGTTCATGACTATATACTATGACCATTCCACTGTAATCTTTGTGCCAGTCCCATGCCTTAATAAACACTGTTGGAACACAGTAAGAGCTATAACCTGGTCATTCATGAGATTTATATATAAGTCAGATGAACTGCAGGACAGGCAGAATAAATGCTTAACTTCTAATGATCTGAGGTAATCTGTTCTAAGTGTAGCATAGAGTGAAAAGTCAAAGAACGCTAGAAACTCGGCTAAATAAACTGGTTAATGATTTCAGTGTTTACTTTCAGGAGCTGCTTATTTTCAGATTCAAATAATTAGTCTACGGAGAGAGTTTATAATAATTATATTTCCACTGAGGTAATTAGAACTAATTACTGATCGAGGTGGAGACAGAGCTTCCAGGAAAAGGGACACAGTTGAGAATACAGAGTAGAGATGACAGAGTGGGGCAGCGAATAGAAAGATTTTCAAAGTAAAAACACACAAAGTTATAGTAGTAGCCTAAAATTAAGATGCATGTCTGGTAAGACTGTTTTAAGTAGGGGATGAACTGTTTAAGATTCAGGTTTAAGATCACCTTGACAGTGGTTTGCATAGGCCTGTCACAATAACTCATTTTGAAGTATGATAATGAACAATAATATTCAAACCGAACCATAAAGCAGAATTATCTTCAAAAAACGAATTATTTTCATTTAGACAGCAATGCCATAAGCTTAACACCAGTAATCATCAGGTTTAGAGATCCCTGGGACAGGATCGATGTTTGTGATAAATTTGAAAATATGCAATCAAACCAAATAACAGTTACGCAAAGTAAAAATTTCCCAAGAATTTAAGAAGAATCTCAGCTACTTTCTTAAAAACATAAAAGTAGGTCAAAGATTGCACAAAATTTTCACTTCCCTCTCCAGACGGTTCTGCTGACCTGCTGTGGCCAGCTGTGGTTTGTGTGGGACCTCGGCCATGACCCTTCCCTCCCTGGTTTGAACAATGCATTTTGGGCGTAAACCACCTGAACCAAACGGCTAAATCATCATATACACTTTGTTTATACTGCCGAAGATGAATGGGCCATCTGCCGCTTTCAACCACAAGAACAAAGATTTCGACTTGAGTTTGATTTCCAACTGAAATTAAGCTACGCAAATTAACGTGTTTGTGGAAGGATTGTTTATGGAGAGTGCGTTGCTGTATTTACGAAAAAGCATGTGTGGCTTGATCTGTTTAGTCCGTTATTTCCTAAAACCATTCATCTTCCTCTTGCTAAATCACTTCCTGAATGACCGCTGCTTCTAAATTTACAAGGCAAAAATCTAGGTCACAAAGCCTGTGCAGATGGTTCTTTCTATTAAAGGTTGTATATTATGCAGAACTGACTCTTGTGAACTTTAAGACATGTTATCATGTTGTTTCCTGATCAAAAACATGCCTTAAGTTGTGTTTTGTTGCCTTTACACATGTTAGAATAACCCCATATTATTAGTTTTGTCTAAGATCAAAATGCCCTGTTCCAATTTGTACCAATTTGTTCTAACTTATACCTTTTGTTCAGTAGAGACAAGTTATCCAAATGAGTCCAGTGAATGTGTATGTACTTTAAAAACACACTGGAGCCCATCCTGTAATACAACATGAGATCATAAGGTGGACCTTCTTAGAAACGAAATATAACCTTAACTATAATGACTATTTGCCTCAGCTAAAAACCCTCCTTTGAGCTATTTTGACCTATATCATCATTTAAGATCTTCTAAAAATGAAGTATTTACATCATGGGACCTGATTTGTATCCCCAAGAGGAAGGCAATTTCCATGAATGGAGTTTGTATACAGATTTAGTCCCCAGTGTGATAAATCCCCACTTACAAAACCATCATTAGAAAATATTTCAAGTGTTTCCAGAATCCGTGTTGACCTCGTCTTTATTTAACCGAAGAATCCCTGAGTTACACGGCTGATAAGCCCGGCAGACATACGGCTTTGAGCATGACGAGCTGTACTGCAGACACAAAAAAACATCCATTTGGAAAACTACTGGGGACAAACTTCCAACTAAAGACAACTCAAGATTACAGGGTCAACATGCCTGGATTATAATGCGTGTTGTGTCTGTGAGGTATCGCAGCCTTTTACACAATATGAACAAAGGCTTTTCGTGTTGCTGATGTAGGGTGACCTTGGACAGTCCTGGTTTTGAGCGCAATTTTCCAACAGATTTATCCAAAAGCAGTGATTTGTCCTAGTATATACAAGAAAGATGTCCCTATATTTGACCAATTCCATATCTGCGAACAGTAAACATTGCAAAACATTCAAGAAGACAGCACCCAGAAGGCCGAGGGGCAGGGGGAGGAGCCAAGGCACTCCGCAAATGATTAAGATACAAGAGCTGCCGCTTTTTGTCCAAGGAAACTTTTTGGGAGTATGAGAAAGTTTGTGTAACTACTGATCATTGACTCCAAAACTGAAAAAGTTATGAGAAAGTGTGTAACTACTGATCATTGACTCCAAAACTGAAAAAGTTGATGGTATGAATATGTGACAAGGTCTAGGCCAGGACTAAAGGGGGACGAGACC
This sequence comes from Scartelaos histophorus, assembly GCA_000787155.1. Lineage (NCBI taxonomy): Eukaryota > Metazoa > Chordata > Actinopteri > Gobiiformes > Gobiidae > Scartelaos > Scartelaos histophorus. The sequence goes on from KN506778.1 coordinate 21,902, forward strand.
CGGACTAGACTCGGACTAGACCTGAGTAAACCCAGATTAAGATACAGGAGATGGAGCTTTTTATCTAAGGAAAACCTTCTTGGACTAAGAGAAAGTTTGTGTAACTACTGATTATTGACTTTGAATATGTGAAGTCTCTGGATATTTGTTTGTTTTTCAAGGAATTAGTAGTAGTAATTGGTAATATGTATGTTGTAGTAGTAGTTGAAATAGTAGAAATAGCCTTGTAGTAGTAGAAGCCTAGTAGTAGTATTGTTGTCGCAGTTTAATTGCAATGGCAGCAGTTAAAAAGACACTGACATGAACATTTTTCTTGGAGTAGATTAAACTTGACACGTAAAATATATTTTTCTTGCAGCATTAGATTTTGTTTCTTAGTGTTAAGTATAAAGAGTTGTTGTTTTTCTTATCTTCAGTGTAAGATGTGTACAAAAAACTTAATTAAAGTCATCTTATCTTGAGATTTTAGCTTTTAGCTGGAGGTCAAATATTTCCGTTTGTCTAACTAAAATACAGAAAAACATGCTTGAAATGAGCGTAAGGCAGAAAAATGCACCATCAGATGTCTCTCAAATTAAATACAGACTAAAGTTTTGTGCTCTTTTCTCAATTATCATTTAAATCAACAATCCCTACGTTATGGTCCATATCATAAGAACACCGCTGCTCATTCAAGTGTCTCCGTTCTTGTAAGTAAGAAGGGAAGAATGTGGAACAGCCGACCTATGCAAGGCCTCCAGTCAAGTTAGTCAACACGCTAACACATGGGCATTTGGTAACATGGCATGTACATAGTGGTGAACAACTGCTGCCCTTGAAATCTGTTCCCTGGGCTCCACTCGGGACTCTTTGGAGGCTACTGCACAAAAGGGCATTATTGACCCTGCTCCAGCTGGAAAGCCAAACCTGCACAGTTGCTCAGAGGGGGGAAGCTTTTACAGACCTGCCGCAGAGGTGGACTCAAGCCCACGAAGCTAACTGCTCTACTTAGATAATATACACAGATAATATGTGTGGAAAATGGTGTGTATTGTGGATTTTTCACTTCTTACAGGTATCATTCTGCCCATGCCTGGTCCTGGAAGGAAATTTCTAATCATTTCTTAACAAAAAAAAAAAAGATCTTACAAGTTTTAAAGCTTATTGCTCAAGGCTAAGCAGCTGTATGTGGTAACTAATGACCACAAGACCTATAACTTTAAAATGCAAGATTTGGAAACATGTTTTAATAACTTTGCAGTTTATTAAGATGCTTTATGTACATATATCGGCATTGTTATAGGTACAGTATAGTAGTTACCATACAGCTGGCCAGGCCCTGCAATGCTTGTGAACTCTTAATATTTGAATTTTATGTCTGCGAAAAATCTATATAAAATAAAATAAAATAAAATGAAAATATTACTATTGAAACCAGAGTGGACTTTGGAGTGGGCAGTATTGTTGAGTTCCATTGAGTTCAAAAAGAGACTTCACACATACATAATGCCATAATGTGGAACATTCCAAGCAAAGCAAAGCATTCAAGAGACAAACAGGTGATGGAGACAAACAGAGACAAACGGCCTACACCAGAAAAGTTACATAAAGCACATTTAGTAAAACAAAACATTGTATAACCCTTTTCCCGATACCCAACATGCATCAAATCCAGCCATACCCAGACACACTGCATTTATGTAAGATTATTATATAGACAGTCGGTGTTTTTGTCTACAGAAAAGACAAAAACTATAATCCCCTTTAAAATCACAATAGCTTGAAAAACAGAGCACATCTTTGCTTAGATGAAGCCTGGCGAAAATCAAAACATCAAAAGTTACCTTAAGTTTAGTTATAAAACTACACAAGATGTATGATTATTGTATCTATAAAGTCTACTTCTCCACTCTCATTCCCACTGATGTCTCGGCGTTTTAGCAGGCAGCACACAGAGCACAATGCACAGCAGAGTGGAACAGCAAACAGATTTGTAATCCAGCACAACTTTCATTGGATAAATAAAACTGAAAAGCAGGTGTTGCTATTCCACTGATCCACAGGGATACATTTGGACACCGCGCATGCAAGAAATATCAGACATAAGTGTGGAGGGCGTGGGGTAAATATGCTCAGAGTGGAATGCTAAGTAACCAAAGTGCCAGAAAGGGAATAGCCAGACATTTGAAGCGATCTGTGAGTACATGTGCTTGTCTCTGCATTAGGGCTGCAAAATATGGGCAATAATAACAAAATAACTGATATACCATGAAATTCAATATATCATGACGACACAAAGTTCTTCATAGGACAGGAATGTGCAGTTTTTTTAAATCTAAATGTAAGAAAGGCATATTGTACGCAGAATGTTCCTTATTATGTCCTCCTTTAGCCCTGTTTGAGCTTTTAAGTACGTACAAATGAATAAAAAACGCAACTAATGGATGTGACCGGATGACAGAAATATTAAAAAAAATAAAAATAAAATAAAAAATAAAAATTAAATTAAAAAGTAACTATAACTTTCCAAGGATATATTAAAATATTGCAATACCTATCCTTATGTCAAATATTGCATGTTTATCTCATATCAGCCTTACTCTGCATCTCTTCTGTGTAGTAAAAAGCTTTGCCTCATGCAGATAAATCACACTTTTGACACACTCTGGGGTAAATTTGACCACTTCCTGTTTCCAGCTCCAGTGGGCCTCCTCAGGAATGCATGTCCACAAATGAGGAGGGCAACTCACACACTGTACATGTTGACACTACACACTTCTGCGGGCTACAGTCTAAACGCAACAAAACCAACGAGTGGTAAAGGATAATAGACACATGCAACCAATGATACTTTTTGATATACGCATAGACAATAGTTCTGTGGAAAATCTGATAGGGAAATTGATGCTGACATGTCTGAGTTTCAGGGTGCTTTCTTTTGATATCTCCACCTAACTCTGCTAACACATACTACTGTTGAGCTACTGTTGTATATTTGCTGTGCCTTTCGGGAAACTGAATGTAGCTTTAAAAACAATCAGCAGGATAAGTGAGGAAACACATGCTGTTCAGACATAAAAATTAAACCAGGTCAGCATTTTTGTAAACTCTCACCACTTTGTCAGACCCCCCCATGGCGTGCAAATAAAACCACAAGGCAGTTTTAGGGAGCAAATGCTGGTCTGTTTCATATAACCTGGGGAAACAGACATAAAACACAGGGGAATACCACTAGCACACTATACATCCTCTATGTTTGGGAGGATGTTGGAAAAAGGAAAAGTTAGTTGTAAGTTGTCTACAAGAAATCAAAATTGTTGTTTTGATGGGTTTGATGGGGGGGAGTAATAATACAAATTGTAAGTCATTAAAAAAAACTGTCAAAATCTGCAAAAAATAAACTTGCAACATAACCTACTGAACAATAGCAGCATTATATGGTATCTTAGCTCTTAGTTTTGGTTTTGTTTTACAGTCTAGTCACTTTTTTAATACTCAGGGCTGGATGACCTCAAAATTAAACCCAATTTCATACAGACTTTTAATTAAACAACAGTCAGATTTCTTCCTTCAAAGTCTGGCGATATCCAGGGCAGATTTTTGATATTTTCCCCAAATTAAATAATATACATTTACAAAAAAATAAAAAATAAATGAGAGAACAGTGTAGTCACATTGTATGCTGTTATTTCTTCACACTCAAGTGTTCAAATAAAGTTCTATGCATACTCTTAATGCAGCAGGTCATCAAAACAAAATATCAGCCACTGTTGGATATTTAAGGCTGATGTGCTAAAAAGAAAGTGCAAATATCAGTCTGATATTTCAACCAACCAACTGCTGGGTTTCACATGGCATCATCGCATTCTATAGGTTAATATTATTGACCTATGGGGGGGATCAGTTTTGTGCAACAGTTATAATCAGTTTTGTTCACCTGCAGATTTTTGTTGTAATACAGCATCAGGTATTGGGTCTAGTAAATAATAGAAATGATCAGGTGCCATGTGAAAGAGTTTTATGTGAAAGAATAATGTAATTAAGTGGAAAAAATACCTCTTTCTCCCAACGTGGAAGTTTCACATCCTAGAATCTGAAAACCACCAATATATCAGCCTATTTCTAACTGACAGACAATTTACCTCTCAAATACTCAAGCTTAACACTGATGAAAAATGACCACCTCTCGCGTAAAATGTGATTAACTGCACAGTCCAACACTTATAACACCGGCCTAGACATATTGTAGCACATTTCTGATTTGATGATTCTGATATAATATGATCTTATTACGGCCTTCCAATATTTCAAGTCCTTTTGATTGGAAAATGTATTTTTACGTATCACAGCAATTGATAAAACCTTGCCTTTTAGCCTAGCATTGGTCCTATTCTTAACAATAAGGTTCCAACATTTTAAATACTCCCTGCATGTTTTCCTTGGGTCTCATTTTATCAGCCCGTAGCCCACGAGACCTCCACATATAGGCCAGTGCGACTGCTGTGTCCACCCAAACAGAGCGCTCTTTGATAAGGCGTCACTCAGCGCTACCCGGCCCCCGACTGCCACTCACTCTCTTTTAATAACAGTCTCCTCTACAACCCCTGAGAAATGGTCCGGGTAAGGAGAGGCAGAAGATGATGGAAAGAGGTAAAAAGATGGTTGTAATAATATGAACACATGGTATTTTGGGGTGCCAAGAATAATAAGGGACTGTAAAACCAGAACATTCCTTTCAAATGAAACCTCATATTTGCCTGGCAGCCACAATACAAGTTTCAACCCTATATTCACAATCTATGTACTGCTACTGCTGTACAATGCACCTACACGTACGCCACTGTTTCATTTGTGTTATAAGTGTTTAGAGTGAGAAAGAATATGACTTCTCCCTGCAGCCAATCTCCTTTTGAAGGGCTCATATTACATTATTTTCTGATCCATGTTATAATGTGTATTTTGTTTCATTTGCACATATAACATAACACACAATCTTCTCTCTTCTCTCCAAATCTCAACTGATAATAAGTAAAAGCAGCTGATAACTTGAAAACTACCACTTCATGACATCACAAGTTGCAACAGAGCATTTTGAGGTTTGGAGATGTGGACAGACTAATAAAAGATTACTCAAATGTGCAAACAAAACCCAATTCCAGGTATTTTTTTGTTGAGTTAACATTATAACATGACGTAAAGCTCAGAGGATGCATAATATAGAACCTGTAAATAAGTTGTCTGGTAAGGTGCCAACATATGGTAGTATAAGTTGTATAAAAGTATGTATAAGCTGTAATAATAGATGGGATATTTTGATGAGCACAGAAAAAATATATGTACTTTGTTGTACTACTTTGAGATTAGTTTCAGCACTAATTTAATAAGTACCATTTAATTCAGGGGTGGGCAAACTTTTTGACTCGCGGGCCACAAACGGTTCTAAAATTTGATGGAAGGAGTGGACCAGGAGCAGATGGATGATTGTTTTGATAATCTACCTACTGTATATAATAACATAGGATATTTAGAAAATGTGTGGTTTAATTCAACTGAAAATTATTACAAATCCTTTTCAAACTAAATATCTGTCTTTGCCATGATGTTTACTATTTATTGAAATGACTCTTAAAATACTGACGCTTTTTAAAAAAATATTACTGTTTTAAAGCACTGAAATTATTATTATCATCACTGTCCTACTGTTTTTGAAATAAAGACAATCAGGTGTCCTACTGTTTTTGAAATAAAGATAGTCAGGAGGAGATGCAGATACTTGTCCTGCTCCTTCTATTCAATGTATTAAATTCTATTCCCCAATGCCAACACTCAACTTTCAGTTCGGAGGGCCAGATTAAAAAGATCAACGGGCCGCATATGGCCCCCGGGCCTTAGTTTGCCCACCCCTGATTTAATTACTTCTACTTCGGTGATAATATTTTGAAGTTTGCACTTTTCCCCGCATACTTGAGTAGTTTTCCACCTCTGCTACATGTGAATAATACAATTACCACCTCTTGTTGCACAGCGAGACACTACAATAGGCCTGCGTGTAACAATAACAGCTACTGAGGTACCTCCTAATGATAGACTAGAGGTTATTGCGTTGTACAGGCGATGGAGGGATGATTACATAAAACACGGGCCCCTCTGGCAGCGTGCGGTGGGATATGAGACGGAGTTTGGAGGCTTACCGACAACTTTGGGCAGTTTTTGTCGTCTCAGTGGAATACGGGGGAGTTTTGTGCTGATGCGGCTGAATCGTCCACACAGGATCCGCTTGGCTTTTTTGCTGTTGGTAGAGTTGTCTTGGTTAGCGAAAAGAGATGACGCCACGGAAACACAAATGAATCATTCAACAGGCTCATTAAACTTGGACCTAAGTTCTTTTGAGGGCTCAGAGGCTGCTCGCTACTGTAATGTCAATATATAAAAGTACTTAAAACACAATTGATGCACGTTTATTCACTTAGCGTCCCGTTGAGAAGCAGAGAGAGATATTTTCCCATTATTTGCGTAACCTCCTATTGGGAACTATGAACTCCTCCGCTGTGGTAAGGACAGTGTTTATACAAGCAACCATCACTCACTTGTGGTCATCTTTGTGTCGACAGAGGCAGCAGCAGAACAGCACCGAGAGGAGGACAATGAGTAAGAAGCCGACCAAGGTCCCGGCTGCGATCACGCCCATGCGCTGGTTAGGCTCTGAAACAGGAGAGTACATGCACATAATTAACGTTGGTGAAGAAAGACAGCCATAAAAATACTTTAAGGTGCACTATGTCACTTTTCTAATGAGGAGTCTATCATCTGCTTGTTTTCGTGAGAGGTAATGTGCGAATGTTTCACTGTATGGCGTTAAATTTATCTTTTTTTACATTTGCTTAATTCTGTCTGTCAAAGGGACTCAATTTTGGAACAATCTCCCACTGACAATAAGAGAAAACCCACCTCTATCTACATTAAAACTGCACCTTAAGCTGCAGATGAAGGATACCCAAGTCAATTTAGAGTTTGTGCATTTTATATTTGTTATCCACGTCACCTGAAGAGGGACAACACATTATGGAAATGATCTGTTTTGCTATAATCTGGCATAGTTACGCTGTAATTAGAGATATTTATTAATATGCACTCTCCCTATCAAAAATAAATAAAAAACTACAGGGGTTTCAACTCCTAAAACAACACCTTGAAATACACGTGAGCAGGGTCGCCTCTCCACAGATCTGACCCGCTCGTCTCCATGAACATAGATACGTTTAATGTCACACTGGAATGAACTTAATTTCAAGCAAAGAAATAAAATCATGGGAACAGACTGAGGACCCTCCATCAAAAAACTTTACATAGTACACCTTAAACTTTCACTTTAAAAGAGTTTGCTAGTTGTATATGATGGCAGTGAAACAGCAGGACTTTGACTGAAGCACTGGTTGATTTTAATCATTATTATCCTAACGCACTCATTTATTAGTTCTCCTCCCACATCAAAGGTACAAACACATAGTGATAACAGCTTTAAATTAATTTGGAATATACAGCAAGCCTTAAAAGAAAGATTTTTTTGGATAATGATTTATTATTATGATTTAATGCTACACTTTATTGTACCATTAGGGAAATTTGTCTTTTGCATTTGACAATTCCCTCAATGCCACTTTTTGCTGTGTCGTGTGAGTGCTAGCCATTCATACACCGAACTGTCAATTTACTAAGATTAAATATTCACTTTTTGATTGATACAGTAGTATTTTTAGCAGTAGCACTAAAGGCAATAGTAGAAAATGGAGTATTTAAGTACACAATGTAAGTAGTTGTATGTATGTGGATGTAGTGGACAGGATAAACATTAGCTCTGGTCTATTATCCATATTTGCAGCTCCTGTCTCAAAGCAGATCTTCACTGAATTAGTGTGTATTACGTCTATCAAATAAAATCAAATAAAATGATAGAAACTAAACAGCAATAGTAGCAGTGGGCCTAACCACAGTTCCAATAGTCAAAGTAATTGTCTGACCAAAAATACAGTAAATTCAGCTTTTACGAAAACTTAACGCATTGTTTTTAATCTGTAGGAGTAAACAGGCCAGGAAAGAGATGGAGGGGACAATAAGCACACAACAAATAACACAGTTGACCTCAGTGACATTTCAAAACAACAAAATCTTCACTGCTAATTTAAAGTCCCGCATGCCCGCAATAGCAATATTTCTCTTCTATTTTCTTCAGATATTTTTTCTTGCCCTTCTACCATCATGCTCTATTTTCTTCTTCCTTCCTCTGACTCCGGCTGGACAGGAAGACAGCCAACAAACACAGCCATAAAAAGGACATTGGTTACCGGTGTGCATCTGGAAATACTATCAAGGCCTTGTTAGCTCCACTGCCCACATTCAACTGAAAAGACACATTTGTCTGCTGTAGTGGCATCTGTCGTTTAGGTGCAGCTGTAAGCTGGTGTATGACACTTAAAATGACTTATTTAGTCTCACAATAGTTTCTCACATTACTGTCAGACTTGTAAAACTGTCTTTACTTACGGAGATAGCAGGCGCCAGACTCAGGATCACAGTTCTTGTTGTTGCAGGAGCATGTTTGGTTACAGTTCACTCCATACTGGCCAGGTTTACACGTCATGTTGCAACTTGTAAAAAAAATAAAATAAAATAAAGAAAACTAAAATAAAGTGCAAAAAGCACAATCAATCTTAGATAAATCACAATATTGTTTTAAAGATATAACATATTCAGTACTTGGCTTTCTTCCTACATATGAAGCATTTTATAACTTTATAACTTATTCTTTTAGATGAAAATATGAGCTCTTATTGTTGTGCGTTCTGACTTACTATGTTCCATAAAAGCCTGCGTCACACAAACACTCTCCGGTCACAAAATGACACAGGCCATTGTAGCAGTGGCTGCAGTTGTTTTCGCAGTTCTCTCCATAAGTGCCATTGGGGCAGCGCACCTCACACCTGCCACAGACAAGTCACAGAGCAGAGCACCATGATTACTGTCATCATCAGGTCAGGAGGAAGACTCAAGGCTGTAAATGCTTCAGGAGCTACAGCTGATGAGCTAAAATTACAGGACACTAAAGACAAACATGCATTGTGTGTTTTTTTGCCAACACTAGTGCTGTGATTACCTGTCTCCGATCCAGCCAGCGTTACAGTGAGAGCACTTGCCCTGTATGGGATCACAGTGGTGACCGTCCTTACAGGTGGGACACACTTCTTGGCAGTTTTCACCAAAGAAGCCTTTGGAGCAGAGCTGGTCACAGCGCGTTCCATTCCAGCCTCTGTCACATGTGATGCACCGGCCTTCTGTCACTTTACACGGCTGCTGCCCTTTGCAGTGTCCACACCTGAGATACAAGTACACAGTGAGATACACAAGCAGAAGAGAAGAATCAGCAGTTCCATGTCTCCTCTTCCTCACCTGTACCTACAGTTTTGACCATAGAAGCCGGCCGGACATGGCTCCCTGCAGAACTTGCCCCTGTATCCAGGTGTGCACGTACATGATCCATCGGCGGGGTTACATTTGCCATGGATACACTGACAGTAGCGCTCACACCGGGGCCCCCACAGCCTCTCTTTGCACTGGCAGCGCCCGGTGAACTGGTCACATGGAGAGCTGTTACAGTTGCACTGAACAGCGCAGTTGCGGCCCATCCAGCCGGGGCTGCACTGGCAGCGCCCCGTCATGGCGTCACACACAGAGTTGATGCTGCAGTAACAGTTGTTGTTGCACTGAGGGCCCCAGGCCCCAGGGTGACATGTGCATTTGCCTGTGTCCTGGTCACACTTGCCCTTCTGGCAGAGGCAGGCATGCTCACAGTTGGGGCCCCAGCGGTTGTGGTTGCAGGTACACTCCCCGGTCAGATCATCACACTGCCCATTGGGGTAACAGTGACACTTCCCCTTACAGTCAGGACCCCAGAACTGAGCAGGGCACTCTGTTTCAGGGAACACATTTTTGCAATGTAAGACATGTTATATGTGGATCTTAACTGACCTCGACAAAATAAATCAGAGTAGAGACTTACTCGTGTCACAGCTGGCTCCAAAATATCCATGTCTACAGCGGCATTCATTAGGCCGGACGCATACCTCATTTTCTTTACAGGTGAAGTTTCCCTCACACAGAGCTAAGGCCATAAAAACAGAACACATTATTCAAAGAGTTTTTCATGTTTTAAAGCAGTGCATTGTTTCTGTGAGGTACATACGTGTGGGGCATTCTTCCCCTAACTGTCCCCATCCACTGCAGCATACGGCTCCTGGTGACCTGCAAACAGTGTTTGGACATTCAGAGGAAATCAAATCTCATAGACTGGATGAACAGAGCATCCTTTTAACCCTCTCTCTTTCATCTGGATATATATAATTTAAGCATATCTCCAGTGGAGCATTACAAATGTCACATTTGCCGAACATATGTTCATCTGCTCACAATAGTATCTTATTTGGGAGGATATGTAATGTAAAAAGCCCTTAACCCCGCTTGCTGCCTGCTTTGGAGGAGTGTGAGTTTTCAACAGCACGGAGCCGCTCGCTTTTGGCTCTGTCAGGAGCAGACCGATGTTTCTCTTCTTCCTCCCAAGCCTGTGACCTCTGTGGGGCCTCTGCAACACGTCAGCTTCCCCAAAGTGTTTGAAGATGGTGCTGTGCTTCAAGTCAGCCGCCACAGATCAACACTGTTTTTCATCCCAGCCAAAAAGGCACGTGTGACTGGAGACTGCTTTTAACCTGATACACTTACTCTTACTACCACAACAGGAAGTTACAAAGTACACTCATTTTTGAAAAAATAATAAATACAATACATACTACTACTACTACTACTAATACTAATACTAATACTAATAATAATAATAATAATAATAACATGTCAACAGCATGGCATGAAAATCCGCACTGAAGTACTTGTCTCCCCTTTTCATGCTTATGGACAGACAGATCATATCTATTCTTTCTTTGAGTGATACATGAGACATTATTTTACAAAACAAAGGCCACGCGTGTTTAGACTCAAAGCTACTTCAGTTCTATGGGCCTTGCATCTGTCCCATACAAATTAATTATGTAACTGTCGTACTAGCAATGGATTGTACAAAAGCCTCCTGCCCCAGCTGCGCCCTCTACAGGCCAGTGCTGACAGCGCGCTGCCCCCAGATGCACACATCTGTATGGCTCAAGTTGAACAATGCTTATGGAGACTGAAGGTTACATTGAAATCTGTTCTTTTACGTTTAAGGAATAAACTTACACTAAACAATGGAGAGAGAACATGCATGAACAGGTTTTTTTCTACTCTACGTGGTTTTGTATCTCGGGCCTCCACATTTTCACCAGAACCGCTCCAGAACCGCAACTCGCGCGGCCTCCTTCTACCTTCGCGTAAATCCCCGTTCAGAAATAGAAAATAACCAAAGTAATGCTCGTGGGAAAAGTAAAATGTGTGTTCTGAGGAGACAAAACTTTGCAGCCCGCTTTTGTGCCCGTTATTGTTGCCTTACCCATGTGTTCTGCAAACATTCTTGCCTTTAGGGTTGAGTTCTTGGCTGAATGCGGAGCAAACGTATAGACAAACCACGACGACAACAGCTAAAAAGTTCTTCACATCCATTGTACAAGCAGCAGCATCTTTCTGGCGCTTCGTTTACTCCTTACTTCCCTTCCTCACAAAAGATGAAGTCACCAGGAAAGCACAGTTAGTTTCCTTCTTAAATAATCCTTCAATGCAAAGTAAACACAAATCCTGGGTCCAGCGAATCTTTCAGAGCTGAAAAACTCCACAACTCTAAAATCTTTGAGCTGGTAAACGTCGCTCCTCGGCGCCGTCAATCCCACGAACAGCAAAAGGGGTCATCCAGCTCAAATGATGACTCCACGCACATAACGGAGCAAAAGCAAATAGTTTCCAAATGAGACGTCTTCGCGCATTCAGCTGCAAACCGTGTCCAAACTTCAGCAGAACATCTTACTCCGGTCCCTTCCTCTGTCCAAATGAGGACGTGGGCTACTCCATAACTTTTGTCCTCTCGTGCGCTCTCAGGAGTGGCAGGAGGGAAATTCCTGATTTGTTACTCTATCTTTGGCTCTGTTCGCCATGCGTGCGCCACCAATTTACGCAGGCCTATATGCGCAACAGGGTCCCGACTAGATTTGTCTCACACCTAAACCTACAAACTCTATTAACATATATCAATGTTTGCAAAGTCGAGAAAACGACATTGTACTTTTAAAAAATATATTATTAAAACAACAACAACAACAACAACAACAACAAAACAGCAACTAACAGATGACATTTAATTATGTCTATGGCTGATAACCAGGTCACACTATTAACACTGATGTATCAGATCAAGGCAATATTTACATCCATTCTTTTGTGTGCGTGTGTATGTGAGTGTGTGTGTGTGTGAGTGTGTGTGATGCTGAAATGCGAAACCAAAGTGAGTGAGTGGGGGAGGAGGGGGGAGGAGGGTGAGGGCAGCTGCACAATCACATGACAATAGCTCCCCCATCTGTTAATGCGCGCGAACTGAGAATGGCGCACTCCGCCTGTTCCAGATAAACACGTTTAGTTGCGAACTAACTGTATATTCACATTTGTTTTAAAGTAAAATAAAAAAGTTACAGTGTGTTTTTTTTTCCTATTTAACAATGGAAGCTACAAGAAATGTATGAGACTTATTTGACTTCAAAACATGTTAGTCTTTCAGCTCTCTCTAAAAGCGCGACTGTGTTCATCTGATGACATGAACAGACTGCAGGAATATGTAGCCTAGTTCAACATATTCATTTATGGTGGAAGTTAGATTACAGTACATAATAATGACCGCCTCGTCTCCATTTGAATGCAGAGCCTGTAATAGGACAAGCCGGGAGGTTGGGCAGGAGGGCGGGCGGTGCGCACCTGCGCTCCGGGACTGTGCGTCAAAGGAACCACAACAATCAGATGCAACAGTCGCTTTAGTTTTCACTTGGAAAGGGAACTTATCAAACTCATGTTTCATGTGAGGACTGTGCCATCCCTGACTCGGACAGGGGTCAAACAGTTCCTCTCTCCTCAAAGAGCCCGCTCCAGCTCCTCGGCTGTTCCTGCGGCGCGGACAGAGCACGCACCGGCGGACAGCGGCGTCAGCAGCGTCAGCGGCACCGAGCATGAGTCGGACTGTCCCGGACAGTTCGGTCAAGAGAAGCGCGGCCCCAGCTCTCCTCACAGCCGTGCTAATGAGATCTCCATAGACTTTGAACAGACCCAGGAGGCGTATAAGAGCAAAGACTCGTTAGAACTGCTCAGAAGTTTGGTGGTTTTCAAACTCTGCTCCTATGACTTCCTTGTCGACAAGAATAAAGAGGTAATGAGCTGCAACCTGGCCGTGTGTGCACCACACATTAGAATGTCCATAGTACCCAGCCTAGGTCCATTTGGGGAGCACATACCTCAGGTATTTCTATTAGTTGGCATTAAACATTTCTAGAAGGGTGTCCAAAATGTTCTACTGTCCGTGGGCAGATTTGTATACTTGTATACTTTATAAATAAAGGCCATAATCCAATTTGGAGACAACTAACATAAGGATATACAGCAGAAGAGACTGTAAACAGAGGTGTTGGTCATTACATGAGCTCTTACATATTCAAATACCTCAGGCTCACGTGGAACAGTGACATCTCACGTTACAACCAGTTTTCCAGCACGTTAGAAGAGCCTCATGAACAGCCATGCAGGAGAGGCTCCACTGCACAACAACACCACACTGAGCAAACTATGTTAGATAATTATCTATGTTCATGATCAAGTTAGTGTGGATTGTATGCGACTTGTGAGTTACAATGCCTGCAGTAGTTCATGTTGGCCTTTTTTCCTCTTGTGCTGTTTAAATATTTTCAATCTGAATTTGAAAAACACAATGATACATGACAAAAATGTAGTTGGTCCAGAATTGTTCCCTTCAAAAACATGTTCAGACTCAGTCTTTGCTTCAAGAGACAGTAAGATTTTGTTCTTACATGTCAAACACCACCTACCTGCATATCCACATAGACATTTTCTGTCCATCTCTTACAAGTAATGATGATAAAAAGATTAATTACAAATATTGAACATGATGGCCAGGTAGTTTTTATGTTATAATTTGATTACAATTATTAATTGATTCTCTATATGATTATGCAATCGTCAGTATATACAGAGAAGAATTTATCTCTCATTTGGGTTGCCAGTTTCAGTGCTGAAATGCAGCTTTAAACCTACAAGGTTTCTCTGGTCTGAAACCTCACTACATAAACACCAGCTCCTGCAGACAGTCACTATGCAGCAGAGGCTTATTGAGGGAATTCTGGAGGTTCCAAATTTTCACATGACTCCTGCTCAAATACTGGCACTGAGAATAAAAGAACAACTGTATGTGTGTATGTGTCCTCTATATGCAGGTTAAGACACTGGTAACCCAGGCTCGGTTAGTACTTTTTTAAACGGAGTGTTACAGTTCCTTTAACCCTTTATTCACTATCACATCTGCATTTTTCTCTGTCCAGATTACTGCGTTGGGTAAGAGGATTCTGGGGCAGAGAGCCTTTAACCAGGTGATGAAGATGACCTTCTATGGCCAGTTTGTGGCTGGTGAGGACCACGTGGCCATTAAACCGCTCATCCAAAAGAACCAGGCCTATGGTGTGGGCTCTGTGCTGGACTACAGCGTCGAGGAAGACATTGAATCTGAGGAAACTGAGGAAAAAGGGTATGGAACTTTTACATTGTGACTCAGTGAAAATCATGAAAGGCAACTTTTCTGGTGAAGGGTCCACTGCCTAAATGTCTCCAAGGTTATTTCTTTGCGTGACATAGAGCACCTTGAATGTAGTTTTGTTATAGTTGGGGCAGTAATGCAGTAGTTGTAGTAGTAGTAGTTCTTGTGTATACAATTTGGTTAGATTATTTGAAAGGTAAAAGAGAAATGTCTTTTTTAAATACACATTGTTCTTTAAGTTGCAACTATAGTGGAATACAGTTACTCAAAATTGCTATAGACATGTAGTCACTTTCCAGCTCTGCTTTGACTTGCTTTTGCTTTTGAGGCTAAAGTTGTCACAAGGCTGAGCTGATCAAATGACTGGAGTTTGTTTTGACCATGATACTGGACTGGGCGGGAAGAATTTTACACTTGTGTGGAATCTATGCCACAAGGAAACCAGGACAAATCACAAGCCTTATGCAACACCGCTTCTGGCAACAGTAACCTTTATTACGCAAGGAATATTCAGACCATTACTGATACTTTTTAAACTTGACACTGTTATTTTAAAAGCAAACACTAGTGGCCGCTGTTGCACAAGGTCATTTTTGTGATTGGAAAAAATAGGTGGAGGTTACTGTGTAGGAATTAAATAGTTATTAATGTGAGTAGGACTTGTTGAAATACATACTGGTGTTATCCCGACAC
>KN506780.1:0-19608 GCA_000787155.1 Scartelaos histophorus
TAAGCAGGAGAGACCAGAGGACAGTGTAGAGGACATGTAATTATTATCAGCTATACAAGTTGTAGTAAATGTCAAAAGTGGATTCAATGTTGTGAACACATTTTGAATGAGCTGCTCATTGGCATTTCCCTACTTAAAAAAATATAATATTCTGAAAGGCATAGTTCACATTTTTGAGATACTATAATATTAGTGTGTGCTGTTCTTAAGGTGGACAAGAGCAGTTTTGAGGAGGAGATCCAGCAGGTATTCGGGCTTCATCGGGGTCATCTGGAGAGGACTGTGGCGAGTTTAAAACTAAGGCTGGTCAAGACAGCTGAAGAGCACGAAAAGACCTACACAAAGCTTATGAAAGTAAAGCTATTTTCACTTATATACACTTTGTCAAATATTAAAGGCAATTCAGGTTCAAGTTCTAATCATTTACCTAATCTACAGGAGAATGTGGCCTTGATTGGTGAAATAAATGAACTACGAAAAGAGCTGATTATAACAAAGTCAAAGACTAAAACAATCAGAGCAATGGGCAAGAAATCCAGCCGATCACGTCCGAGTTCAGGACCAACAGAGAAGATCACAGAAGATCCTGATGTTTAGATTCATATCAACTCTTAAGGAGTAATAAATATGCTATTTGCTATATTAAGAAAAATGTTTTTTGAAAATGCAGTTTGTTTTATGCATTATGTGTTAATTATGTATTGAAGGAAAAATGGCTTATTTCATAGTTAGGAATAATACTTGCAAAGTAATAGCAATTTATTATAAACAGGACAGTACACAGAACAAAAGAATAGTTTAGAATAGTTTTTCTACTTACAAAAAGCATCAGTGAGTAAACATAACAGGATATAAACAGGGATATAATGAAGTACACAGACAAATTAGTAATAAAATCCATTTAAAAATGTACAGACATTTTGGAGAGATCTTGGTTCAGGTCTACAATATTCATGTCAATTCGTCGGTGCAACTCATCCATCGAAGCAGAGAGTGTTTCAAAAAGAGCCTAGACACAGAACAGTAGTGTGAATAAAGATTCAAAAGTGCTAAATCAACAGGTGGTTACATGTGTATTTCTTAACACAAACCTGGGCCTTCATTGTCTCTTTGCTGCACACATCTCTCAGAGTCTGGATTTTGGCCTTCAGGTGCTGTGTCTCATTGGTGATCTCCTGGATTTTGTTGGCCATCTCTTCACGCTTCTCGTGGATTTGATTGCACTGCCTGGAAGATCACATGCAGTTTTACAAGCTTGTGTAATATTCACAGATGAGACCAGCATTTACTAAAGAATATGCATTTGAAAAAAAATACATTAGCGATCAAGTATAGAGCCAAATACAATATTTTCAAATCGGTGTGAATAGGATATATACCCCAACACATCCTGGACGTGCTGCTCCTTCATCTCCCTTTGCTTCTGCCTGCGGATGTTCTGCTTGGACTCCTTGTCCTGCTTCATGCCCAGCGCTCGCTTCAGCTGACTCTCCTCCAGACACAGGTTCTTCAGGTCTTTCAGCTTCTTCTCATATTGCGCTGTCAGCTCTTGGTTCTACACACAATCATAAGCTCTTAGTTTTGCATTTCTGAAGCACTGTTGTGATCAAGATATCTAAAATTACATTTCAAGGATACAGGATAGAAAGGTGTTAAGAGTAGGCCAAGTACCTCCTCTTGCATTTGCTTGGTGTTATTTATGCTGTCCTCCAACTCCAGCAGCAGTCCGTACGTCTGCTGAGTCTCAGCTTCAGTGAGACCCACAGCCTGTACCATGCTCTGCAGCTCCACTACATACTCATCTGCTTCTTCCTACAAAGCATCATATTGCAACTGCAGTGAAAAGGACCAAATGAAGACTATGAATGTCTTCTGTAGCACAAAAAGCTTACAATGGACATTTTGATGTTCTTGACATTCTCCCTCATCTTCTCCATTTGGCTCTTAAGTTCCTCAGGAGACTCTACAATCTGAGACTTGAGTTTGCTAATGTCCTCCTTCAAGTTTGTGACATCCACCTTGACTTGGGCCTGTTAAAATCATAACAACCGTACTCCATTAGTTCTCCATTTTAAATGCTTGCTCATAGAAAAGTGCACATAAAGACAGAAGTCTGCTAAAATAAATTTGCTAGTGTTGAATGATGATATAATTTTATCATCAAAACACATACCAGTTTCTGAGTTTTCTCTGCAATTTTGGTTTTCCATTCAGCAATGCTGTCATTTTTCATGTTCTGTGAGAATACAAAATGACATCAATGTTAAAACAATGTAAGTACAAATCTGTACATGTATAACTTACCACTTCCTGGTACTCATGAACTGTGGTGGCCTGTAGTTCAGAAAGAGCAGCAGCAAGTTCATCAGCCTCAGCCTGCTGCTCCGGGGGGATGGTCCTGAACACACACAAAATTAGACCACAAAACTGCAGTAGTAAACACAAAGTCCATTTTCATCTGGAACCATTAACATGATCTCCCCTCACATTCATAATAAAATAAAAAAATACATAAAATACCACGTGACTCTGAAAAGGTACTTTAGACAGCAAAGAGAGACTTACGTCAGAATCTCAATCTTCTTTTCAGCTTCTTTATTGAATCTGACATAGGTCTGAAGTCTGTCCATGTCTGCCCTCTAGTAAAACAAAATATAAAACTCCTTCAAAACATACAATGACATGAATGTTTATTAAATCAACAATGCCAAAAACCATGAGTGTAGCATACAAATTTGGCTTGTTTCTCCAAGACCACCTCCATCCTCTGCTTTCTGAAGTGAAGGAAATTCATGATGGCACTCAGAATTGTCAAGGTTCTTTGTTTTTCTGCAAGGTAAATAATATGTATTACCACTTCAAACTAGAACACATGTTTACATACCTCCATGTATAAAGTATATACTTACTAGGAGCTAGAAGGTCATTTAATGAGAAATCAAAAAACAGGCAGGTGGGCAGAAACTGGCGCCTACATAAAAAGCGAAGTTAAGCATTGATTAATTTTTGACCATTTCACAATTAAATATCTTGTGAAATCAAACTAACATGACTAAATAGCAAACATAAGAAGGCTTACATGCGAATGTATACGGTCACAATGGAGGTGGCTCCTTCATGATACTGAGGATACTGTATGTTCTCCAGAAGTGGAAGCTGTTGAAACAGTAAACCTTGCAGTAAGTAAAATAAAAAAAAGTATACAGGCATATTCAAAAAGATGTAACTTACCATAGAGTGGCACTCAGGTCTTAAACGATACAGAAAGTGTAGCACTCTCATGTATAATGTCTGAACTGCTTCAGGCTGAAAAAAACATTTAATATGTCTTTATCTGAGAAAACACTGTCTTATAACAACATATGATTATTTTCTAGTTGATGAAGTGGTTATAGAACAGTAATAATTACAAAATACTAAGCAATTAACAAGCAATTAACATGTCATCTCCTTAAAATGCGCCCGTTTTTTCTAAGAAGCCCTGGGGATCCCCTAAGAATTTTTGGGGACCAGGTTGGGAATTACTGATTTAAAGCAGTAGTGCTGTGTGGTTTTAGTTTCGATGTTCATATATCAAGAAACATTTATGGAGAGATGCTTTGTAAGCAGCTTAAGAGGAAAGAGCAGGCATTTTGTGATGTCCAAGTCACGTTTAACAATAGCCAATAATAGACACTTTATCAGTATTGATTCACCCACTAAATGAATGTGAAAGTGAAGACATTGCTGATATAAAAGCAGCCATATTATGTTTTGTGTTGTTAATACAGTCAGGAAATTGTCCAGAGAGAATCTGTTATCCTCCTCCAGGACTCAAACAGGACTAAAAGAGGACTGACGATCGCAAGTTCTCCCTTATTCTTGCCAATGTAACTGTATTAAATTGTACTACACCATACGCCAAAATTAACTGATGATTTAGCAGTCAAAATAAATGTCAATGCGGTAAGAAAATATGAATATAGTGGCTATACAAACACCGTTGTATCTACCTTAGGAACAGGGACGAGATCGCTCTTGGTTAAGTGCTTCGCCTCTTGTCCCGTCAAAACCTCTGTTCGATAGAAATTAACTATGGCATCCACAGTATACACCGGGAAAGTGTTCTCGGTCATTTCTGCGATATACAGAGTAATAAATAAAAATAAAAATCAAACTACTTTGTCAACAACAAACTGAAAAGTGGCGCCTTAAATTTACTTCCTTTTTAATTCATTACAAGTCACCTGATTGGCCGATTTCTTCCTCACTTTTATCGAGCTACAAATATTGTACAATACTGCCCTCTGCTGCACAAGAGGTTATATTAACAAATGTAATAAATACATCAGTCAGATAATATTAAACCCGACATCTACTAGTATGCGATTTTGACACGTCTTCTTTCTTAAATGAATAAACAACAACTAATGAAAAAGAAAAAAATAACAATGTATTTTTTAAAGAAAAGTTCACTTAGTGAACACTAGAGGGCAATGATTTCCCTCAGTCGCCTGATATGCACGTGACACAACAAGGAAGTTATCGCAAAGTGGCAAATCGTTTTGTTGAGTTTTTCAGTTTGAGTGGCATTAATATGAGAACGTAAGCAGACAAAAACAGTCATGACCGAGCAGTGGGCCGAGAAGATTGGCTTTTTTTGCCGCAGCCCGGTCCGTTTCCTCTCCGTGACCGGTACCACAGCCGAGTCTGTCCTAGCGGAGCTTCTGCGGGAGCTGCGAGATGATAAAGCCCCCGCAAATGTCAAGGTACTGAACACTGGATATATAACAAAACAACAACGTTATTATTTAAATGTTAAATTGACCAATATATGACTGATTATACCACAGTCTTTTGTTTTAAACACAAGATTATTGCACAGTGTGATGATAAATGATCATGAATTTTCTTTGTTTTATCACCCAGGTTCTCTTACTGAGCCCTTTCTGCGAGCAGCCTTTTGTGCTTTGTCCTTCACACTCTGTGGGTGAGGAGACAGTCCTGGAGCTCATGTCGGTGTATTCACAGTGCTCTCCAAAGGCCCTTCCTCTGCGCTGTCACCTGCTCCTGGCCATCACCTCAGTGCTGGTGTGCACAGAGTGTATGAGCCGCCGCTCCAGTGCCGCCCAGGACTTCGTTGAGTTACTTTTTCTGATTGTCCAAGACACCAATGAGCTCCACTCAGACAGTACGTCCCGATCACTGCGGGCCACTGCTTGTGACTGCCTGAGGGAGTTTGAGGCCTGCTGTCCTGGTGTTTTGTCTCAGCATTTGGAGCTCCTCGGAGCACTACGACAAAAAGAAAGCTCTGGGCTGCACCAGGCCTACAGTGAGTTGTACACTCAGGTGATTAGAAATGGTGTGTATCAGCTAGCGAAGGACACTGGGGCTGGACCAGATCATCTGAAAGCCCTTCTAGAGGGTGATACCTCCGTAGCATGTGAAGTTACTCAAGACACAGATTTGATGAATAGTAAAGACTTTAGTGCTCTGTCATCTCTGGTCCTGGGTCCTATGGGTGCTGTGCCCACCCTTCGTACTGGGCCTGACTGTAAAGAGCTACGCTCAGTTCTGTCTACTCTGCTTGAGGACTCCTACCTGCTCACTCCTCTGGCTCAGACTGCTCTGCTCCACAAGCTTATCGAGGTGGTGGCCATGGTTCCAGGAATCCCACCGACCATCTTCAGAGCACAGCTGCTGCGCCTGTTGGGTACTACTGAGGTTTGTCTGTTATCTGTCTTTATTAAGGTCATTTGTACATGGTGACAACAAGCAGATTAACACTAGTCAGTCCTAACCTTAGAGCTTTTATCCAAGTTTTTATCCAAGCAGTACTGCTGGCAGTAATGTTGTGATTTATTTTTCCTATATTTTCTAGATTCAATCTAGACTAATATACTGAGGAAAGATTAAATCAGTGACTATCTACAGTGGTCTATTATTATGACCTAAGACTATTAGTCAGACTAATATTATCTCTGTTTTACCTCCATGTGTTTACATAACATTTATGACTCTTTTTTTAGGTTTCCCTCCTTCACATAACTCTTCTGATGAAAAGTGCCTTCACAGACAGCCTTTTTAGTGCAGAAGATGAAGCATTCCTCCTAAAACGCCTGGTTGTCCTTTCCCAGCATCCATTGCTAAGCACATCTGAAAAACTCTTTTATATGGACTGTCTCCTACATTTTCCAGAGAATCGCCCCATTGGCTGTGGGGATGAGATGCTGCCAGTGCTCTTAACGCCACAATTAGCAACTGCATTAGTGCCAACAGTGTTCAATGACAGTGTGACCATGCTTACTCGATTCAGTCTGCTTTCTATGGTATATTTGGAGGACGGAGAGGTAGAAGATGAGGAAGGGAGGGGTCTGGCTTACTTGTATGAGCACCTGGTTACTATGCTTGGAATTGTAGGAAATGGGGGCCACCGTGAAATTGTTACGACTTTTTTTAGAGCCTCCTTTCTTTTTCTGTCATACTTTGGTCATGTAGAAAACTACACAAGCCAGCTGATTAAACAGCTGTGTGAACTCTACCTCAATCATACCCACTTGGCCCCTCAACTTATCAACTTAGCCAACGAGACTCAAAATAAGCTGCCAGACTCCAGCTGGACAGTGGCACTACTCCAGGGATTTCAATGCGCCATCAGTAATGTGCCACTCACAAAGCTAACGGCTCAAGAACTCAACTGCCATCTTAAAATCATGGCTCGTGTTGCTGAGGAGAGGAACATCCCACAAGATGCCACACTCCACTTCCTGTCTGCTGTTGCCATGACGTCATCCTCGTCTCTACTTGGAAATTGGCGACTGGGCAACAGTATATTAGCGGTCTGTCGCTGTTTGCTGACACATCCAGGCCTTGACATTTGGCTTGTAACTTTAGCTGATGTCCTCCAGCACATAGCCACCAGCTATAGAGACACAGACATCCGAGACCACAGTCGCTTCTATTATACCCTTCTCACTAACCTGTCCAAAGAGAAACTAGCTGGGATGTTAGAAAGGGGCACTGCTACTGAGGGAGATCATGTTAAGAAGAGAACACTGTCTTGCATTGTAGCCGAGAGCGAGGGACAGGCTAGCATTTTAACCATTCAAAGGATGGAGAAAGAGGTTTTAAAACTTGTAGAACTCAAGTCGATCGAACCACACCGGCTTTCAGAAGATTACAACAACGGGCCATGTGACTCCATAGAAGCAGTGGCAGCTTATAGAGCTCAGTTTGACAGTCCTGATTTTGCATCAGAAGTGACCATAAATTACCATCTAGTTCACAGTGAGAAATGTGTCTCTCAATTTGACCAGCTTTACAGTATTCGTCTACACTTGAGCCTAACGGATGACCATTACGAGGAGCTAAGAGACATCAGTGTGCCATGTCTCTTCAGAGAAAAGCCTCCTCCTATTGTAAAACTGAAGTTAAAGCCAAGGCAGCCTTACCCGACAAATCTTCATGCAAGTACAGTTTTCACCACACAAGATGGACTCACTTGGTATTCTGAACTTCCAGACATACATATCTCTTTCCAGCAGACTTTCTGTCCAGTGCCTGTACCATCAGCTTGGGGTCGACTCGACAAACTTAAGCTGTTCAACACTCTGTGGAAGGAGATCTGCACAGAATGTCAGGATGTGGTGGAGTCTGCTCAGAGTCTTTTTTGCTGTCAGTTAGAAAAAGAAGAACTGGAAATATTGGTTGACAAACATTTTAAAGCGTTCCTTGTGGACGATGATACTGAGCAGGAAGAGCTCAGAGTGTTGGTATTTTTGCCGCCTTTGTCTCACATGCTGTTGAAGATCAGACGTGAAGATGATGCTGTGAACTTTGACATAGCAACAGACAACTGGCATCTTCTGCCACACATTAATTCATTTTTACAGGAAGTAACATCACATTAAGTGTCCTCCAGATGACAGCCAGCAGCTAATTCTTTTAATGAGCATTTTAACAAAATATCACGTTAAATGCAGCATGTTTTGAAGATTTAAAAAATCTATGGCATTAAATGTACAAAGTGAACATGATGAATACAAAAGGGGAAATTGCAGTATAAACAGTGTTTCCTTCAGTGCCTGATTTTTATTTGCATTTTTAGATATTTGTGCGTGTTTTCACAGATGTTCTTGGCATTTCAGGAACATTTCAGAAACAAAAGATATAGAGGATTGCTTATAGTTTATTGTATAGAGATCTAAATGAAGTAAAGGTGGATTTGCAATAATCAATATTTGTGATTTTTTTTTGTGTCCCAGCTGTTTATAAAACATCAGCACATAGAAAATGGGGTCTACGTAATATTAAAGATCACCAACACTGTACTGTAAAATTTAGGCTGAATCTCGTGCCATCAAGTTGGTAGTAATGTTGTGTAACTGGGTAAAATACTTCAACCACCCTGGCTAAACTGTGAATGAGAACATAAGAAAAACATAAAACGATTTATTAAACCTTGAGACCTACCATGGGAAGGTAGAAAACGTAAAGGTCTAAGTGTATACATTAAAATGAATTAATAAACAGATCATACTCTGCACATCAGTGTATGTGTTCAGTTTCCAACTCCAACTACAGATCTCTCCCTTTCTTCCTATTTCAACTTTATATCTCTCCAATAAAATCCATGAAAATGTAATTAAATATGTACTACAGTTAAATAATATGATGAAAAATCTGAATGATCCAAATGACTTAAGACTTTAAATCATGTCCAAAATGATAGCCTTATAAAAATTGATCAATCCACCATTTATTCATGAGATAATCCTTTAAAATTTGGTCCTGTGTTTGATGGTATGACTATCTGCTGACTAAAGAGTTTGTCCATAATGGCGATCTCTGCATCCTTTTTCTCCACTTCTTCTATTGGAGTCCAGGACATGTCATGTTGAAGTTTAAATGCACCAATAAATGAGTGTGGGCAGCTCGGACCCCATTCCTGATGAACAAGGAGAACAAGATATATTAAAGAATGCCTTGATGTAACCTTTGAACTTTCAGCTTCACTCATGCTTATCTTCCCACATTTAAATAATACAGACTAGCTCACAACAATGACTCTATAACCCACCTTAGGAGAGATAATAGAGAAATACTTCTGTCCAGACGGTCGTTCATAGAGGTA
The DNA here is from genome assembly GCA_000787155.1 of Scartelaos histophorus. Taxonomy (NCBI): domain Eukaryota; kingdom Metazoa; phylum Chordata; class Actinopteri; order Gobiiformes; family Gobiidae; genus Scartelaos; species Scartelaos histophorus. The sequence continues at coordinate 9,113 of KN506780.1, forward strand.
GTACATGTTTCCTGGTTTCTTCACTATGTTACAAGCAGCGTGGTGGAGGTCTGCATCTCGTTTAGCTTCTTCCAAAACCTAGACCAGAGGTATGTGATGTGAATAGCATTACATGATGAATATAGAATATAAAATAACACAGAGTACATTTTACCTTTCTGGCCTGTTCTTGAAGGTATCTGATCTGATCAGCTATGACAGTCAGTTTGTTGCAGGCATTTGCTTTGATGAAATCATCTCCCTTGCGGAGAACAGAATTATGATATTTCCCACAAACACATAGAACATTTTATAGGGTTATTACCTTTTGTACTTGTGAAGCTAAAGCCACTAGGTCCATCGGGTCTCCTACTCTTGTGGTCTGGTAGGAACTGACCAGCTCCAGACCACTGGGGTTGGGACTGTTTTCAACCAGAGTCACTAGTCACCCAAGGGGAAATAATTAATATATAATTACAAATTGGGGCTGCAACTTGCTAGGACCATCATGTCTGAATAGTCTGATTAACAATTGCACGTTTTGTATAATTCTTATTGTTGTGTTTTAGGGTGACTATGTTTACCATCTGTCCAGGGACTACAGAAGAAAAATAGCCTTTCTGAATATTTCTGGTACATTTACAGAAATATTGATTAATGTACACTGTCCCTGCTAAATAAACCAAATAAATAAATAAATCAAGAGAGAAAAAATGGGGATTCTTTACAAGGGTAAAGAGAATACTCAAAATAGTCCCCGGATTTGGCCTCTAAACTATTTAATGAGATAGCACATTTAATCACATTTATAGTAGGTAGAAATGCCAAAAATCTAACGATCAGCAAAAGGAACAGGGAAAAGCCAAGTATACTTATAATATGCTTATATAAGATATTACACGTGCAGGCATAAATACATGACTGTCCATACTAGAGTATAGCCTAGTAGTAGTTCATGACTATGCCAAGTTATTTTAGTACTTACCCGTGGTGGTTCTGTCAGGCTGATTCGGGAGGCTCACCGCTCGGTCCATTTTCTGTTTCACCCGAGTATGAAATGAATGTAAAGAATTACCCCTCAGAAACAACTCTTATATCAGTCTGGTTTTGTAACCAATGTTGTTGCTCTCTGAGCAAATAGACATGTTGGGTAAAAGGGTCCTCAGTCTCCTCCCCCTAATCATGAAAGGGTGCCTTTATTTGCGCCTGAGTAAAATTAAAACGGCAACCACAGTCTAATTTAATAAAATGCACTAGTGAGAATTTAATGTATGTTTTTTTTTTGGTTCTGAGCGTATATATGAGTCGTTATATCAGCCATACGTCTTTTGATGCGTATCCTGGCAAAGTTTTGAGTTATAGTTTTAATGTGGCATTCACTCCACTCCCCGGTGGACATAGGTGTTATGTGTTGATGTGTGACTAGTACAAAAAGCCAGATGTTTAGATAAAAAGTGCTCTTAAATAAGCTGTTTTTTGAAATGTTTGTTGAAATTGCCATGTATCTACATTTTACTTCCATTAAATCTACTCAGCATCGGAAAATCTATAGGCCTATAAATAATAATTTAAATATGCATATCCCACGTATTTAGATTGAATATTTTAAAATGAAATACATCTCTTGCCCTGGTAATCGATTTCCAGTTTTTTCCGATCGCAGTCTCTATGCTCCGTCATTTTAAATAAACTTTTGAAAAAGTTCAGATTATAACATCATGTCAAGAATAATTCAATAAAAAAGGGCAGCATATTGTATGCTCATTTTTGCAATGATAGTTTGATTTTTTTGATTGAATTGGGGGTGTAAAACTGTGTAACTCCACCTCCCAGAGCCACTCTTAGGTTTCTTGTCTCGGCTTGTGTGAAAATCCAACATCCATCCAAGCTCCGGGGCTCAGCACTTCCCAGCAGCATGGAGCAGCTCCGTTATTTCGCCGTAGTTTTGTGTCTTTTCTGTCCCGCATTTAGCTCACCGGACACTTCTTCGGGGACCCGACCTTTCCTGGAGCCTTATGACTTTCTGTTTGACACCGCCGTGGACGCTTATAACAGAGGAGACTGGTTATCGGTCATCCTCAACATGGAGAAGGCGCTGAGGAATAAAGCTGCAGTCCACAGGGTCCGGGCTGAGTGCCGGCTCAACTGCGCTAACCAGACCGCTTTCAGTGAGCCCCTGGCGGGCTTGGGAGTCCCTATCCCGGGGGTAGGCTCGGTGGATGATCTGGGGTTCTTTCAGAAAATTCTCAAAAGAGCAGATTGTGTGAAGTCCTGCGAAAATGAGAAACTTGGACCACCGACTATGCATCTGGCGAGTGCAGAAACAGAGCTGGAGTTCAAGAAAAGAACTCCGTATAATTACTTACAAGTGGCTTACTTCAAGGTAATGAAGTAAAACCTGCATGTTTAACTTCTGACTAAGTGCTTTTCAAATAGGTTATCGCTGATTTACACGTGAATGCACTTTTGAGCAAACTTCATGCTCCTACAGTGGAGCCCCAACCCCCAAAGTGGAGACTGCCATGCCACGTCTTAAGGTGGAGTCAGCTGTGCAGACTCAGGCTGGAGCTGTGTGCATGGCTGTAGGATGCACCAAAGGCCTGAGATTTATAAATCTAGTGGCCCATCTTTACAGTCACACTGCACTGGACACCCTGAGCATGTCTGATGTGATTTCTCCCATTAAATAAATATTACAGGCTCTGATTCCATATCAGCCTTATGTTTCTGAGTGTACTGTAAATGGTATCACTGATTTACTATAGAATGAAAGAAACAGTATGGAATTAAATTGAATTAATTGATTGCATTTCTTGTATTGTAAACCACAAGTTGTGTGTCAACATGTCATTATTAACGTGCAGATGCTTTGCTAAAGCCCAGTTCAACTTTGCAACCATTTGCCTTAGTGTAATCTAGAAACTTGACTCAATAAGAGTAATTGCTGTAGTAATAATATGGTATTTACTAATACTTTTTCTTTATTCTAGATCAATAAACTGGACAAGGCAGTAGCAGCTGCAAACACATTTTTTCAGGCCAATCCCCTCCACATGGAGATGAAACAGAACCTGGACTACTACAGAATGATGGACGGAGTCAAAGAAGAGGACTTTAAGGACTTGGAGATTAAGCCCCATATGGTGAGAACGTCATATTCGTAGTGCTCGCTTTGAATATCGACATTAAAGATATAAAGTGACACATCACTTCTTTCTCACTTTATCATCAGGCTGAGTTTTTGCAGGGAAAACGTTACTACAGCCACGACTCTTTTGGGTTGGCTGCAGATTATTTTGAAGCAGCTCTTGATGAGTACTTCACAGCTGATAAAGAATGCAGAGTGCTGTGTGAAGGTTCCTACAACTATGACGGGTACAACTACATGGATTACAGCGCAGACCTGTTCCAAACCATGACGGGTGGGATAACTACTTTGACACTTTGACATCTTGACAAAAAAGACAATTTGTTTATTTATAGTCTCTGTGTTTGCTTCTATTAGATCATTATATGCAGGTGCTGAACTGCAAGCAGCGCTGCTCTGTAGAACTGGCCACTAATGATGGAATGGACAAGCCCTTTGAGAATTTCCTTCCTTCTCAATTTAACTACCTGCAATTTTCATATTACAACAGTGAGTTAACTTAAGTTCAATTCATTTAAGTGTGGCAGTGATAAACCTCCAAAGTAACCCATGTATCGCAGCACATATGACATAAACATTTAATACACACATGTATAATTCATATACTTGTTGTTTGTTCGCATACAGGTGAAAACTATGAAAAGGCCATTGAGTGTGCAAAAACTTTCCTACTTTTTCAACCCAAAGATGAGGTCATGAACCAGAACCTGGCTTACTATTCTGTAGTGCTGGGGGAGGACAAAGCAGAGGCCATTTCAGCCAGACAGGTACAGATGGTGCTTTATAAGTGGAGTAACTACTTGTTCTTCCTTCATTGATTTGACAATGTTGTGATTCCCTGCTAACACTGAGCTGCAAGCTGCATAAAAATCTATTTTGTATGGCTCACGGCTGATTTGTTAGATCACATACAATATATGGTGTGCAGCCGAAAGTGTATATTTTCACATAAATAAATACATTTTTGGACATGGATCAGACCTACCAGTAAAAATCGATACGTCTGATTCATGTCAATTGTTTTTTACAATTTTATAAAACTCCACTGCACCGTGATCTTATTGCTAGGCTTGCTCAGCGGGGTAGGTATGGTGCATGTTTTTGGGTTGATGGAGAAAACCCAGCTAGACACAGGGACAACATGCAAACTCCACACAGAAAGGACCAGGTGACCCAGGATTGAACCCAGAACTTTCTTGCTGTGAGGCATGAGTGTTAACCACTCAGCCACTGCGCCACCTTTTAGAGTTATTTAAACAGAGGTCACTTCAGACTGATATCACAGAGCTTTTTCCAGGTTAATTCGATGCATTTTCAAATTCGAAGGCTCAATTCAAATCCAAGACATATTATTCTTATTATGAATACAATAATGTCAATTCCACAATAAATATAATAATTTTCAATATAAGCATATATATGCAGCACAGCTTTTGTCTGCAAAAGGCTCACTATATTTCCTATGTCCATTAAGTTCAGCAGTAATTTAGCTTCAATAAGCTCAGTAATGTTCCAGGCTTCAAATGAAGACATTATAAGTAACTAACAGCCATTTACAACTCTCCAGACAAACATTAGCTGAAATGCAAAAGACCAAACGTCCATGACATAGAGTTTTTATGGTGGAGATTATGTCTGGTGATCAAGTGAAGATTTCCCTTGGGAAGTCTGCTGCACAGAGCTGTTAAATAACCATTAGAAAGTCAAAAGAGGAAAAAGAAAAGCTCAAGTATTTAATGTATTGTTAAGCTCAGGTGTGACTATGTAATGAGCGTAAAATATTTAAATGAAGTTATGTAAATAATGTCCATTTGAACTGTTTTAAGCTGAATTGTTTTGTATTTTATTGTCCAGGTTGTAAAGCAGTACATCCAACAGTCCATTCTAGAGAAGCAACTGCTCTATTTTGGTTACGAAGCCTTTGGCATCACGTTTGTGGATCCAGTAAGTAAAGTAATCCATTTCAGTTGATATAACTGTATAAATGTTTTAACCTAACTTGATCTATTTTCAGGATTCGTGGACCCCTGAAGATGTTATGCCCAAAAAGCTGAGAGATAAGCAGAAGTAAGATTATTTCTTATCTGGAAAGTTGTATATTTTGTGAGTTTTCAGTGTGTGTATCTCACAAGAATCCACCTTGTTGCAAGGTTAGCAAGATGTTGTAATAGGTAATTTTCTCGTTTGGTTTATTTTAGGGCTGAGAAAGAAGCTGCCGCAAGAATTACAGAGGAAATTGGAAACCTCATGAAAGAAATCGAAACTCTGGTGGAGGAAAAGAAGAAGGACTCATCAGATTTAGCCAAAATTGTTGCACCCACGGATGGTGAGCATAAAATAACTTATCAACTTATAATAATCAAACCCAATTTGTTGATTTCTTATTATTTTTTGCATGTTTCAGTTGTTGGTGATGTTGTGCTATATGATAACATCAAGATTAGCATGACATCCAAGCATCTTAATGGCTCAGAGCGAGTGCTACTAGACGGGGTGGTCACTGAGGATGAGTGTCGGGAGCTGCAGCGCCTCTCCAACGTGAGTACCCGAAACAACAGAAGACATCTCCTTTATTTTGTGAGGTTTACACCTTTATGTTAAATGGTACAGCAATGACACCAATTGGTGTAATTGTGTCCATGGGCAAGACACTTTTCCTACCTTATGCATGTTTGAATAAGGTGTGTGAGTGATTAATGGTTGGAGTGACCGATTGTGAAGTTTGGCAGTTTACTACAGCCTCAGCTGAACTAATTTAGACTGACTATGGCTCGTAGATTTACAACCAACTGTGGCGAGTGAATGAATAATGACTAATTGTGTTGTAAGTTTTTGTGTGTGTCATAACAAAAAACATTTTTAATCTTGTATCACAATTCATCAGCTTAAGCATTTTGTGTAATAATAATAATAATAATAATCATAATTATGATAATCATAAGAATGTACTGATTAACTCACTTTGTTGTATCCAATACATTTCCAGACAGCTGCTCTGAAAGGTGATGGCTATAGGGGGCGCCCTTCACCACATTCCCCCAGTGAGACCTTCCAAGGAGTTACAGTCATGAAGGCTGTAAAGGTTTGTATTTCTTTAGTGTAAGACTTCAGTTTTTAAGCTGCCTGGGGCTGACTTTGGCACTGACTGATCCTACAGCTTGGACAAGAGGGAAAGGTCCCCCTGAAGAGCGCCCGTTTGTTTTATGACCTCAGTGAGAAAGTGCGGAAGGCTGTGGAGACCTACTTCCAGCTGAAGACCCCATTGTACTTCTCATATTCTCATTTGGTTTGCCGCTCTGCTATTGATGGTAAGTTCTAATGCACATGACTGCATGATTCATATTAGATTATATCTGTGTGGTTCTTAAACAGTTTTCTCTGGTACACAGGATCAATTTACTTTCAGAAATAAACAATACAGTTTTTCTTCATGTTTTTTCCTGCTTTGAGTTAATCCTTAAGTGTTTTGCTTTAGTCCTTCCTAAGGTAGATTTGTTACAAGACCTGGCTATTTAACTCTGTTGTATGTGGTTGTGTAGAGGACCAGGATGACCGCAGTGACCTGAGCCATCCTGTTCATGTGGACAACTGTGTGCTGGTGTCTGAGCTGAATGAGTGTATTAAAGAGCCGCCTGCATACACACATCGAGACTACAGGTAAGTGCGGGCGCCCTGGTGTTTACACAGTGTAATGACAATAGTCCAGTAACAGTGAGTTCTGCCTTACAGTGCGATCCTTTATCTCAATGAAGATTTTGAAGGTGGAGACTTCATCTTCACTGAGCTGGATGCCAAAACTGTTACGGTATGTACACTATATAAGTTATCACTTTCACATGTTCTAAATATGTTAACAGCTTTGTAAGTAGTTCAATAAAGTATTGTAAATACTTTTATAATGAGGTCAAGATTAAGCTAATTTCTCCATTTGTATGTGAGCGTGCTCATGGTTTTGCCCATGTTTAATTACAGGCTGAAATCCGACCCCGGTGTGGTCGTGTGGTTGGGTTTGGATCGGGGAAGGAGAATCCTCATGGAGTCAGAGCTGTGACTAAAGGCCAGAGGTGTGCTGTGGCCCTGTGGTTTACTCTAGATCCTGCTCACGAGGAAAAGGTAATGTTTGTTTTGTAAATGAAAATTACACTTCTAAAAGGGATACTCTATAATATCGCCTAAAAATGTCAAAACTGCCTATTAACTGCCTTGTCTGAAAAATCATATTGAAACAGAGTGAAGTAAGAAAACCTGTTAAATTATTACTTTTATTATGATTATGTTTTATTAACAGGAAAGAATACAGGCTGGTGATATGCTGAAGATGTTTGCCACACCTGTGAATACTGAGTTTAGCCAACAGGACCCTGCAGCTACAAAGCCAGACAGGCCCACTCCACCCCACCAGGTGGCAGCAGACGCGAAGGAAAATGGTGATGGAGAAGACTCGGCTCAAAAATCAATAGACACACCAAAGGAACAAAAAGCACCAGCAGCAAAAAAGACCAAAGACGACACAAGTGATAAATCAAAAGTAAAGACCAAAACTGCAAACAAGAGTAAAGCAGCTGATAAGAGCAGCAAGACTAAAGCAAAAGCCAAAGAAACAACAAAAGCCCCGGCCAAACAGGCGAACAAACAGAACTCCAAATCTCCTGTAAAACAGACTGCCAAATCAACTAAAGCTAAAGTATCAAAATCTGCACAAGGCAAAGAAGAACTGTGATATTTGCTTTAGTTTTTATGTCTGTTGCCATTTCTACTTAAAAGAGGCAAGACAATTAAGGGACTGCTGTATGAATTATGATGCCACTCTGATGTTCAAGTGTACCACTGTTTACAGAAAATACTAAATTAATTTTATTGTGATAGTTTTTATGTTTCTGTTTGCAGAATGGACAGAATAAAATGTTACATTTCATAAAATACATGTTTCTGTGTTTTCGGAGAACTGTATTAGGCCTCATGCAGAACTGTGATGTGTTTTTGTGTTTTACTCTGTCCTCAGTGATCCTGATGAATCATGTTCAGTCCATTTAATGTTAAAGTTTATGTGAGAAGGCGCAGAAGTACCATAGACTATGAGAAGCATGGAGTCATCACCTGAACCCTTTCAATGCAGCAAGTATTACAAAACATTGCAAAGCACAAGTGCAGTAGTGTAGTGTTCTGATTGCCTCATGGAGAGCAATCAAAGCCATTATTTTATACAAAACTGGATCAAGTGGTACAGCGTAGGACATGATGCATAAAGGAGCAAAAAATACTGCAATTTCTTTTAAATCCTTCATTATGAACAAATTAGAATTTAACAAATCTTGCATATGCCATGTGGTATGACCATTTACAATCTATGGATGTGACTAATTATTGATGGATGTTTGTACACCTTTAAGAAAAAAGTTAAGGTGGGACTGTATTAGTTTCTTGCGTTGTGCTATGTGCAGCGGCGTGTGTGTGTGTGTGTGTACGCTCAGTGCCGTCTTTGTCACGCCTTCCTTCACTTTGACTTAGATAGAGACTGACAGTGGCCACTTTGTTTGCCTGTGTGTCTGTGCCTCTGGATCTGCTCATTGTTTGTGCAGTGTGTGGGTGTGTGTGCTGGTGATGGGGGGTACAGTAGACGACACAAGACTGAGCTGCGATTGGTACGCCATTCTCTCACTCCTCAGCCCACAGGCCATTGCAACACATTTTCATAACTATCAAAAGTTCTTCAGTTTCATCTCCACAATCATCCATATGTTTGTAGCTGTTCGCCATGGAAACAAAGTTTGGGTGGGGCACAGTGGGGTGCAGAGATGAGATTAACTGTGTGACTTGTATTGGGTTATAGGAAATAAAACAGACGAACTGACTTGACCTCTGTGACAATACACAACATTTAAAAGAAAAAACATTGCTTGGTATTTAGAGACAAATTATACAAGTGGACATGCTGTTAGAACAAAAATATAGAATAAAAAAAAAAAATCTGAGTTTCATTTTCTCTAGAGACTTTGAACAGCCAGCAAAGGTGCTTTTTTATTTTCCTTTGCACATACAACCATATGACTTCCTGTTGTTTAGCAGGGTAGTGACTGTAATTAAACACACTGTGTAACACCTCCTTTAGCTGAACATAAAAGGGAAAAAACTCTGTTACCATTAGTGTCTGTCCATCTCTGCCATGCCTGTGCTTGTGTCTAAAACCAACCTTGTGTTAGCCAGACAGAGGCCAGTATTGTTTTGCTGCTGCTCTGATGGATATCTTACTGATGACTTCATTGTGTCATGAACTGTCCCCTTATCCTTTTATAGGATGGACCACAGTGGTGCCGGCCTGGGCATGGAACCATCCCGAAGGGGAGCAGAAGTCCAGACACGCCCAGTATATATAACTGTTTCAGTTTAAAAATTTTATTTTCATTATCAAGTTGTTGTAGTGTTGGCACATCTGGGGAGATCCAAACACACTTGTCAGCAAATGGTGGGAAAAATAGACATAGCTTCTCCCTCACGAGACAGCACATACATGAGACATTTTTGGAATCGCAACCATAAAAAAGGTGCCAGAGAGTGTGAGAAAGGTTGACTAGACACCCATATACCAGCTGTGCTCTTTCAATGTAGCACAAATTCAGTTGATATGCAGTTTGGGATATTGCTATTGTAAGGAACAATTTTAAAACTGGGCTGTTGTTGGTGGTGAAAGGTCCTGATAGCTACAGTGGTCAAAAGTAGTATGACTAAATCCTGTGATTATGTTTAATATCTTAAGGCAGTTGAAGCAATTCATAATTTTCACCTCCTTCGTTGGGCAGGAGTTTCGAGCTGCACTCAGGACTGTTCAGCAGTTACTCAGCTACAGTCTAAGCAGAGAGGCCCTGACTGTCCTTTCCAGGCACAGTTTCTCCAATTCCTCCAGAGGATGTCAGACGTTCCCAGGCTGAAACCTATTGGACATTGGACCAGGTCTCCTCCTGGTGGACCATGCCTAGATTATCTCCCAGGGAGGTGCAGCATTGGAATGAGATGTCCTGGACATTTCATCTGTCTTCATAGATGTGGAGGAGCAGCTGCTCTACTCCAAGGAACTCATTTTAACTGCATAAATCCAAGATCTTGTTCTTTTGGTCATCAACTCAGAGATTAAACCTAAAATGAAACCTAAATGCCACGCTGAGTGCTCTGTGTGACTAGCAGTCATGCTACACAGCAAGAAGGTTTTGGGTTTACATGTAATTCCCAGGTCGCTTGGGCCTTTCTGTGTAGAGATTGCATTTTTCTCCTCCTCTGTTGGTGGGTCCCTGAACACCTCACTGAGGTGATCACTGCTCCTGAGATAATGTCCCAGTGTTATTGAAGGATGGAACAAATGCAGAGAACAAATTTC
>KN506785.1:5893-18402 GCA_000787155.1 Scartelaos histophorus
ACACACACACACACACACACACACCTCCATGTGATCTACAGTCTGTGTGACAAGCCTGCTTCAGACACTTTCGCTTTTGGTCGTATCAAATCCAAAATGAAAAGGACAAAAACTGCTCTTATTTTTGGAATGATAAAAACTGCCATTATTAGGATCAAACATATCAAAATTCAGATTCTAACTGATACTGAAACTAGTATCGAAACTAGACACTCATTTGAGCAGGGATCGATAATGAAAAAGTCACATTTAGAACACAAATGAACGTTCCTGAATCACTACAGTACAAAAAAGTACAAGAGCACATAGACTAGTATTTGCCCGTGGACAAGGGGTGTAATGATATTCAAGTCTCACAATACGATATAATCATTGTAGGAACCTCACTGTACAATATTTATTGCGATACAATTGGAAAGCTCAGGGTCTGGTGAAGAGGCTCAGTGACATTTTGAACAGCTTGAAAAACCTTTGAAGTTAAAATGTGAAATTCAAGTAACAACTAAACATTAGGGATGGAACGAAATCCAAATCTCTCGATATCTACGATATTTTCTCCATATGCATCTCACGGTACGATATTCCGATATTTTGTGGAGGTTTTACAAAATTGTGAACGTGCTACTTTTTCCTTTTAAATGCCATGATAAGCCTTTAGTTCTGTTATAATACAAAAATAAGATTTAAAAGTGCTTAGTAAGTTATTTCTTCTCATAGTCTGCACTTTTTTGCCACTACTGCACCACAACAGTGAATTTAAGCAAAGATAACTGATTTGATATATTGTGATGGCCCCTGATTACTGTAAAATTGAGGATACGATTTCATGATATTTCAGTATTTCTGGAACCTACCTGGAACACTGAGGGAGTACACAGATACAACCCGACATGGGAGTAGAAAATAAAGCACTACCATTTAATGCTGAAAATCGTACAAATCTTACAGAAATACGTACAAGCCTAGATGAATCTTCACAAGTAAACCACGACTATTAGCTAAACACATGCTTTTTTAACATGACCTTTTTTAAACGATCATACGATAAATTTTGTGCTTTCTTTATCATTATTAGTTTCTACAACCATAAACAAACATTCTTTATTCTCATTTTGCTCATTTTGATACATTCAGAAAGATAAATTGTGCCTTTGTTAACATTATTATTAGTTTGTACGACCATAAATGGAGAAAAAAAAATGGCAACTTTAAAAAAAATGAAGATAAGAACTAAGAAAAAAGTAACTGTATTTCTATTAGAGGGATTAGCATATGGAACAATCTGAGTATATCTGATATAGAGAGCTGGAATTAATGAATTATGCCTTCGGTTTTGTTTAAGTTATATTTCATCTCTTTTATATACAATAAGTCACAAGAAAAATTGTAAATGGAAACTTTCTGTTCATACACTGCTTTTATTTCATGGAATTCTGATATTGTTTAATAGGGTTAGACATTAGAAGTACTTTTACTTCAACCTATCCATGGGGTTGTAGTCTATATTTTGTTTTGTAATGCTGCAAAATGACCGAATAAACTACTACAAAGAAAGAAATCACATTCTATTATCATCATGGTATCAAGTCTGTTGCTCAATATCGAAATAAAGTTTTAGTTTCATGACAACACTGCACCAAACGGAGCCAAAGAGCCGCAGGAAAGCTGTGATATTCTCCCATAAACAGTCCGATTCTTCTGCGTTCTGTGCTTCTCAATGCTCCCAGTGTGTGGAGGAGACAGACGGGCCGATTGTGGCGATGGGTTCGGGCTCCGACACACTGAGAAACAAGAGCTCTCAAGAAGTGCACCATAATGAAGTTAAGGGGGCATTACGTGGCAGCAGAAGAAAGCCTGACTTTTGTGATCCGATCTCACGGCGGGTTTTCTGAGTCTGGAGCGTGACATTTGGGAAGAAATGTGAACTTTTGACCATTTTTTCGGGGGAAGTTCTTCTTGGGACAGTCCATGTTTTGGCTCAAAGCAACAAGATAAATGCAAGAAGTGTTAGCGCTGGGTCTTGAAGGTTGCTAAGGAAACAAAATGTCAACAAAACCGTTTTAAGGGCATGATTAGAAAACATGTGATGCAGAGTAATTGTCTGTACTCATTGTAAAGACAGTTTAAAATGTGAAACAGCTGATTCAGTGAAAGTACATGTACAAAATTTGCCTTTAGGACCAAACTCAAACACATAGTCTTTGTTTGCATTGGTTCACTGTGGAGCTTTCTCTGGTTTTCTGAGCTTCATCTGATGATTACAAAGTACAGACTAATGTTTAGTTTCAGAACACAGCGTCAAAAATCACAGCAAATGCTTTCAGTTGGACGGCGTTGCATTTGAGGGCAGACGGATTTACGATTTACAGCAAAAGTCTCGCATTCGCTTCGGCATTAATGCTAAAACTCGCCATGTGGATTGGATCTTCAAGAACGACAATACGAGATTTTGACATTCTTCATAACAAATAAATTGTCTAATCCAGTTTCCAATTTGGGCCTCACCATTTTTAATTTGCTTTATTATTTTAGCTGCTTTTTGGGACAACAGCATCTCAAAAAAAGGTAACTCATCAGTATTTAACTCAATTTATCCAGTTCAAAACAGTAAAAACGTGGAACATTTTCAGTATCCGTGCACAATCTCGTGGCAATTTTTCTAATGTAAACCCAACGACCTCAATGCAGTATTATTTAGGTAAAATTTGTTAACTAAGTAAACATTTGTCATGGTTCTCTGCGATTTTCATATTTATAATCCAAGTTACTTTTTATTGATCTAAAAACATGCATTGTTACTAATCTGACATGTAACTTGGCTCATTGGTGCCACCGGCTGTCTCCATAGAGTTAAAAAAAAAAAAAAAAAGTATAATGCCATACTGTGGAACATTACACGCAACATATATAAAGAGAAGAGACAGCCCCAGTTTGAGCCCTGTGTCCCCTGTCCCAGCAGATTTATGCAAAAATAGTGATTTGTCCCAGTTTTATACAAGAAATGTCCCTGGTGTCCTTATTTTTGATCATTTTCATCTAAATCAGGACTAAAACAGTACTAAATTAAGACTAAACCAGAACTACAGCAGGTCTAAAATAGGATTATCACAATTTTTGACTAATCTGATCCCAACAACAGAAAAGAGAAGCATAAATTGTCATTTGTTTAGCTAAAATACAGAAATCAGTGTTTGCGAATGACCGTAAAGCAAAAAAATGCAGCATCAGAAGAGCCTCAGATTAGGACTGACATGAGAATGCACAATGTTACTCGCTCTTTTCACATTTTTATTCATACCAACCATCCCAACCCGGGTGTGTCCCAGTTTAGAAATTTGAAAATCCGGTCACCGAACTAAGGCCAAGTATCAGATCAGATCACAAAAGTGGTATCCGAACAACAGTATTTAAAATATCAAAAATCGAGATTGAGCAATATGGGGAAAAACCATCATGATGCTTGGTTCCCCATAGCCCCGCCCTCTGTAGTGCTTCTGTATTGAGACGCTGCAGCCGCTGGAGGACGTGTTCAGGTCACAGAGTTTGAGGAGGATGCAGAGACAGAGTTTAAACACATTTCCACTGGGACCAGATAACCCAATTCTACTTATCAGGAGCACGGAGCAGCAGGCCTGCAGCTCACACACACACACATACACACACACACGGTACACATATAACACAGACACACATGCTCATATACATGCACACAAACATACTTGCATCTATATACACACACAGAAAAACACACACACACACACACATATACAATATACATACACAGACACACATAGGCAATCATATACACACACACACACACACACGGACAACACACATACACAGACACACATGTTGATACACACACACACACACCGCAGCAATTATGCCAACAAACACAGACACATATGCACACACACAAACATACCTACATAATATACATACACAGACACACATGTAGACAGACAGACACACACACACACACACACGCACGCACGCACGCACACCAGAAATCATACCAACAAACACACAGACACACACATGCACATATACACACACACACACACACACACACACACACACACACACACACACACACACACACACACACATAATATACATATACAGACACACATGTAGACACACACAAGCGATCATACCAACAATCACACAGACACACACAGACACACACAGACACACACAGACACACACAGACACACACAGACACACACAGACACACACAGACACACAGATGTAACACTAAGCAGAGCACACAGGGAGAACCAGAGCACAGGGAGGGGGAGCACAGAGCAGCACAGCCCACTTCCATCACCTCCTCCTGGACACAAGAATGAACCAACACCACCTCCACCACAGACAGGCCACAGCTGGACCAACCACAGCCGCAGATTAGACAACCTCATTTCCCATAATGCACTTCACTTTCAAGCACAACCAGAAACTATGAATGGACCAAAACGACGTCACAAAATAAGGTTCAATCACTAAAATGAACAAAATTAAAATAGTTGTAATGGCAAACTGATAAGATTTGTTGCTTTCAAAAGTGCGAATTCATATAGTTACAATCTACGACACCCCTGTATTCATTAATTATGTTCTAGTTTGAACATGAAAATAAATCAAGGGGATATATCGGATATCAACACCGATACGGAGAAATTTGCAAGATCAGATATCGGCTTCCAAATAAAGGTATATTGATTCCGATATCCTGGTTGGACTTTGTGTAATAAGACAGTTTGCCCAGACATGTCTGAACTTTAGTTGTTCTGTAGTTACTTGAGATTCTGTAGTTACTTGAGATTAATTAAAACAGGAGTCTCCAGCTTTTTTTCCTCCAGTGAGCTGCAGCAAATTTACAAAATGAAAATGCCAGAGAGCTTCTCACTATTCTACTTTTAGTGGCTACAAGAAATATAAATATAAAGTAAATAAAAGAGCCATGGTTTAGATAGGAACAGTTGAAAGAAGTGTTAAAATTGACTCTCACAGAATAAATGTGAACATTTTCTCAGGGTTTATCTGAGTCCAATCTGTTCTAGAGTTAATTTAACATTTTTGGAAATATTAATTAAGTAACACTAGACCCAAGTGCCTGTTTGACCCCGAAAACAAGAGTTATATTAATGTTTTGAGAGTAAATGGACAACACTTTGTAGGATCCTGATTTAGCTAAACAACAGAGGTGTTTTATGTTTACACTTTATTTTAGTGCGTTTAAGATGAAATTATGTACAAAACTGGTTCACACTAGTCTTCTCTTGCAGGAGTTCGAAGTGGTGGGTGGGAGGTGCCAAATTAATACTAATGGGAGTTGAATTAACATCAACCATATCAAATAACCCAAACTCGAACCCCCATTTAACTTTCAGATATAAATATATAATATAGTATAAAACAATCACATTATCCATTTATTAAAATGAGGCTATTCATCAAATTTTTGTTTCATTTTAGTTTAATTTTAACACAAAACATGTAATTCAGAAATTCTTTGGCGAGCTACTTGGAAGGAGGTGGAGAAATACTGGTGGCTGCAGAGCTACAGGTTGGAGACCCCTGAATTAAAACTATTTGGATGACTTTTGCCTTGTTTTGGTTTTGTTTTGTAAATAAAAGTTAAAGTTTTCAGTCCCTGTACTGGTATAATTTGATATCGAGTATTGGCAGATGTTTAAAGGCAGTTTCAGCATTAAAAGGTAGTAGTATGGGAATCTGTACTGGAAGTGAAAAAGCAGAATCTGTGAATTCTTCGCTGAATCTTAAGTGTATCACTGATTAAGAAAGATAAAATTAGAAAACAAACTAAGTACAAAGCAGTGGGTGTGTACTGATGGTGAAAATGGCAGAAGAAAGCAGTACAAGAGAATAAAGATTACTCAAAAACTATTTAAATCACACTAAATAGGAAAACAAAAAAAAACCTGACATGGTTAAAAGTCTATTTTGCATAACAGGTTCACTTTAATACCTTTATAATCTGCACAGTGGGCCAAATGCCAATCATGAAAACACACTTCCAATCAAATTAAAAAACTGATAGGAAAATTGCATGTAGATTTTGCTAAAGACACTCAGCCCCAGTTACCCATAATGCAACCTGGGTGTGAGCTGGCACATGAACAGACAGAGCAGTAGGAGGATGAGCGGCTTTACAGGGCTGTAAAATCCACTAGTATGTTTATATGGACGGTTGGAGCGACGAGGGACTATTTTATGGGACCGCTGACCTTGTCCCTGTGTGACGGGTCTGGTGCAGCACTGTGATGTCATTAAGCAAACACACACACACACACACGCACACACACTGTAAAAGATGCACCAACTCAGGCTTTGGTGAGATAATGAACAGTGTATTCTGGGACTAGTTCAGGAGGTCGGGGCAGTGTTTGTTTTACTGGCTGCTGTTGAATCTCTCGGACCGTTGCAATTACACGTAATTAAAATCACATTCATGTATCAGTAATAAAAAGTTCTGCACTAATTTTTCCTTCAAAACTTTGGTCTGGGTCTTTATTTATTGGACTTCTAGGTAAAAAGGTGTATGTAGTTACTAGGGATGAGACACGATTTTCAAATAGTCAAAAATTCGTTATAAATATAAATAAAGAATAGTAATTTCGAATGCAGTTTTAGTCATATCTTACTTAAGGGACACAAAAAATAAATGAATTAAAAAAATAAAATTAGCAAAGTAAGCTACAGTATATGTTTGTGTGTGTATGTGAAGACTTTTTTGCGAAAATGTTGGATATCGGCCATCTGAGTGCGCTATTGTTAGGATAAATAAGTAGGCTTAGCTATTTTTTATAACCATTTCTATACTCCATTATTCTACCAAGGTCATTTGAATATAAGCGCTCTGATCACAGCTGTGAGACTCGTAGATTGAATATTATGTCTGTGTCTTGACAGATCAAATATATCTAATAGCAAACTAACTAAATAGGACAAGGACTACTGATAGGGCTGATGTCATGACTTGTTAGCCAGATAACACACCGGATGGAGCCTGATTAGGTTGTGTAACGTGCCATGAGGCCTGGATGGACCGTGCACCAATGAAGAGGCGCCAAGTCTAAACCATGGTCTTCACCCTCTATATTTTACGTATAAAAGTCATTGTACAGGCGTAAATATTGAGTCTCTGCATGGGAGTGTCAGCGCAGACGCCTTGTACAAGTATGACTTTTAATTATCGGAGTTTATTTCTGTTTCAAGTGTATTTTTTATATAAGCAGAAACTAACAAACACGAGAGGGAATAGGTTAGTTTTCCTTACACTATGCACTTTTTTCACTTTTTTACAGTACGTGGTTGGTCATGCACTTTTAAAATCAAGATGGCCTAGAACATAGTTTAAAAGGCGACTTGCTCAGTGAAGATGTTCATTTGTACTGTGATTTGGAATGTTATTGTCGATTGATTAAACCTTTTGTGCTTAAATACCTGTTTCACCTGATCTGTCATTGTGTATGTGCAGGCGTGGGAGGGAGGTTGATTTAAAAAAAAACAAAAAAAAAAACATTTCAATAGTTCAATTTTCAAATAGTGTTTCTGCCAAAAATTCACATCCCTGGTAATTACGAGGTGCTACAATCACTACTGAGCCTGTGTTGCCAGAGCTTTAACCTGCAGATAGTAAAGAACTGCAGGCGCTGGGGTGTACGCAGTGACCGTTCAGATCAGAAAGAGGCATTTTAGACTCAGAAACACAGGAATGCATGAAAATATGTGCATTAGTTTTGTATTGAAACCGCTCTGTACACACACTGTTGTAGTCGTTGGAGGGCGTGTCGAGATCAGAGTTTGAGGGGAATGCAGAGGGGGAGGAAGCCGAGACGGAGCGGGGAGTCCTTTTGGGTTTAAACCGACTGAATTTCATCATCGAAACTGGCAACCCAAATAACAGACTCGCGCGAGGCTCATTCTGCTTTCTGATTGGACAAAAATTAGATATTGTGAATTAGAAAATCAGAATTAGAACTGTTTTAAGAGATGGAACAAGATCTCGTGCCTTAAGATCTCACGAGACAAAATCGAGATAAGATTGTGCAAAAATTATCTCTTATTTCTTCATGTTTTTAGAAGCTGTAGTCCCAAAAAGCAGAGCTACAATGACAGCATAAATATTGAAGAAAGTAAATCCAAAACGGTGAGCCTAAAATTGGGAACTGAAATGTATTTATCTTGTGTCTTGTCTCGTGGAAACTGAACCTCGCCTCTAATTGTCATCAGTAAAACCTTTATTTGATTTGAGCATGTTTACCTTTTATCTAGGGACATATGTAGGTCAAGTTAATGGAAACGAAATCAAATTCTTTCAGAGTTCGTTTAAAGCTGCGGGTCACAGTCGTGTGGAGCTCGGAGCAGTGTGACCGAGGCCAGCTGAGGTGAACGCGAGGCTGGACTAACAACATCTGTCACTGTATCCTTCAGCACGGAGGAAATCACAAATCTCCTTTCACGTATTTGTCCAGCTCAAAAAATTTGCATGAGAAAGACTAATATTTTTTGTCGTTTATTTCAGAAAGTCAAACCTGTGTATTATATAGACTCATGGCAATAGAGTGAAGCTTTCAAGCCTTTATTTTTATTTTTTTATTTTGATGATTATGGTTTATAGAGAGTGAAAAGCCAAAGTTCAGTGTTAGTACATAAAAATGAACCCTTTGTAATATGTAGTGTTAGGGTTAGGTTTCTGCATATTTTAAAAACAAATAAAGTTATGCAAAGACAAGGATCAGACAAGCATTTTCTAGGGGACACCTTACCCAACACGATCTTGTATAAAAAAGAATCTAAAACTGTTATAAAGATCAAGGAAGTCCATTCAGAACCATTAGCTTTTCCCTCAGATGGAGCAGGGCCTCTGGGGATTGGCCCTGTTCCTGAGCTGTGGTGGGGGGTGGAGGCGGGACTTCCTGCAGGAGGGTGGGGTTCTTCTTCTACTCCAACTACTGTGGCGCAAACGGGAAGGTCAATAAAAACAACAACTAGATTATTCTCAGACATTTTAGCCTGTTCCGCCCTTCCTTTTCCGGTCTTCCTGCTTCATCCCTTCACTTCCAACTTGTTTTCTCTCCTTCGTCTGCTTCTTCTAGTTGTCCATGTCCTCTTCCATCTAATTTCCTCCTCCAACTCAATCTAACTTTCTCCTCCTCCAACTCCATCCAACTTTCTCCTCCTCCAACTCCATCCAACTTTGTCCTCCTCCAACTCCATCCCACTTTGTCCTCCTCCAACTCCATCCAACTTTGTCCTCCTCCAACTCCATCCAACTTTGTCCTCCTCCAACTCCATCCAACTTTGTCCTCCTCCAACTCCATCCAACTTTGTCCTCCTCCAACTCCATCCAACTTTGTCCTCCTCCAACTCCATCCAACTTTGTCCTCCTCCAACTCCATCCAACTTTGTCCTCCTCCAACTCCATCCAACTTTGTCCTCCTCCAACTCCATCCAACTTTGTCCTCCTCCAACTCCATCCAACTTTCTCCTCCTCTTCCAACTCCATCCAACTTTCTCCTCCTCCTCCAACTCCATCCAACTTCCTCCTCCTCCTCCATCCAACTTTCTCCTCCTCCAACTCCATCCAGCTTTCTCCTCCAACTCCATCCAGCTTTTTCCTACTCCATCTAATTTTCTCCTCCAACTTTGTCCTCCTCCTCATCCATCTAATTTTCTCCTGTTCCTCCAACTCCATCCAACTTTCTCCTTCTCTTCCGTCTAATTTCTCCTCTAACTTTCTCCTCCCCCAACTCCATCTTATTTTTTCCTCCTCTTCCAACTCCATTGAATTTCCTCCACCACCTCCTCCTCCTCCTTTAGATCTCGACTCTCTCATCTCTGTCTTTCATCTTCCTCCTTTATAGTGGTCCATATACTGGTCTATGTGCTCTTATACTTGTTCTGCTACAGCTCAAGATCATTCTAAAACTATTTGGGAAAACATCATTTCATGTCCCGTCAATGAGACTTTCAGTATCGATTTCTGCTCGGATGAGAATCTAGTTTCGATACTAGTTTTATTACTTCTCCATAACAAATATTTTTCTTCTCAGTCTTTTTTCTTGAGTTGTACAAACTGCAGGTGTTTGAGCTCATCATTATCTAAAGTTGTCGTGCTCTGGAGCAGTGCGCTGTAACAAATACCCGATATTGACATTATCTTCAGTCTTATCTGTTACTCCGTACATAAGTCAAATGTGTATAGTCCCAGCTGTGGAGGCAGGAGGCTGAAGATTACGAAAATATTACACGGGCAAGGACTGTGAACAACTACACATTTCAACATGTCAGTAGCTGCATTTTATCATCCAACTCTGCTACAATACCAAGAAACTAAGCTCCAACTTTATCTCAGCAAAGGTCACTTCATATGAAATAAATGATGTTTCTCTTCATTCGATTGTGAGCATCAGGTAAACAGTATCTACACAGGATTGAACAAAGTACCTGTGACAGTTTGGACTTCTCATTTGACCAAAATACATTTAAGATCATTAGATTTAAGATTTAAGACCAAATGTGACTATTTTTTTCCCAGTTTGGCCAATTTTTAAGTTTCAAATTGTACTTCCTAGCTGGAAATCGTGGCCACCATGATGTATACTGAGCCAAAACTGCTCTAATGTGCACAAACATTTCCATTTGATAAATAAAACATCTTTATTCTGTTGAAATAATGTTCAAAGTATAAGGAAAATGTGTTTCTCTTGTGAAAATGTAGACTTTTTGGATAGAATTCTACATAGTGTGATCGCAATAGGGCTCTTGGAAATTCAAGGAAGTAGAGCGTTCTGTTTGAACATATTTTAAAACTTTTCTTCACAAATTCTTCTTGCTTGGTGCAAAACTTTATATTTATAACAGGTTTTATCGCACTAAATTAAGTCAAAATTGGTGAAACATAAAGACCTGTCATACGCACTAACACGAACAAACTTTAAGGACTAATTTGGGTGCTTTGTATGTTATTAGTTTTTGTATTTAGTTTTTCTTTTAAACTATGGGCCAGATGATATTAGTGTCTGAAATAAAAAAAAAAAACAATGGAAGTTTCCAATTTAATTTATGATATTTATTATGGTATTTATGGTAGGCAATAAAGTCCTATTCAAATCTCAATAAATATTTTAAAAGATTTTCTTTCACTTAGAAAATTAGCAGTCCGATGGTGGCAACGTGCTGGCAAAACATACCTCCCATTCTACATCAAACAAAGATAGGCAATACTGCATGTTTAAAGTTAGCCTCTATGCTAACATTGGTGGTCCTAAAGTGTCAACGAGGCCCTCAGATTTATGTTCCTAAGGGTCACGGGGTCAAGGGTCGTTTACCTTTTATAACCCAAACACAGACAAGAATGATGTATTGCTTTTTTTTTTAAATACTCGGATAATTTTCAACTAAAGCAAAAATTTCGCCATATGAACCCTAAACCAATATTTAAAGATGCCTTATGTCTTAAAAACAGAACTTGCTCATTTTAAACCATTTACCGTCCCAGAAAAACTTGACGATTGCAAAGCAGAGCCACTAGCATGCTAACCACACACTTCAGGATTCAAATCTGCTGTAGAATTAAAGTCAGACAGTACGGACAGTTTATTATGACCTCAAGAGCTGCTTATACAGTATATCTGAACTGGGGCAAGACACATTTTGCTCAAATAAATGGAAAAATTCTGTATAGACTCTTTAAAGCTGGAGTTATACTACAAAAGGTTTAAGATATAAACACTTAAATCTATCAGCAGACAAGTTATCTTAAAATAAATAAAGAGATAAGCAGTTTAAGAACCAGAAAGTAGATAATAAATCTGAAAACAAGATCAATAACCTGACAGAAGTTTCAAAATCTCGACCAATCAATTTGTTAATTAGAACTTTAAAGAGTTGAGTTAAATGGACTTCGAGATTAGATTTCTAGTTTCACAATTACGCTAAACCAGGAAAAATCTGTGGAAATGCACAAAGCATCCGCCGAATGTCCCAGTACAGTGCGTGTTATTCAGTTTGATTTATTATGTCGAGCTAATTATCAAATTAACTGTGACCCATATTGATAATTTCTTCATTTAAAGTCATTTAAAGTCTTCATTGTTTGCAAATTCAATTCACATTCAAAAAGGTTTATTGTAAATTTTTATATGAAGAATTGAAATTGTGTTCGTCACTCCCAATCTTATAAATAGTAATAAATGGAAAAGTCCAAGCGTTCTGTGGGGACCGAGGAAAAAAACATTCAGACAAACACATTTTTGACTAACAAAATGACACACTATTTGGAGAGACATTAGAACAGAGATAAAATAGTGTAAAATGGTCCCTTTAATATTCTCATCCTACTATGCTCTGCTGTCCAAAAATACCCCACGCCCTTCTCCCCATATAACCCCGCCCACCTGGCCCAGACAGCTGTGTCGTCATGGCGATCTGTCCCATCATCTCACTCTGGCCAGCTGCCATCACTTTTCCCCTCTCTT
>KN506785.1:19794-34705 GCA_000787155.1 Scartelaos histophorus
ATACCTACCACTTCTGACTGTTGTGAAAAAGGTCTATCACAGTCAAAGTCACAATATGACTACTAAAAAACATAGAAAACCGTAAGATACTCAAGTTACGTAGCAACAAGAAATGTACATCCCACTTAAAAGCCAGTAAAAAAGGTGTATTTTAGGAGTGATTTAAAAACAGGTACAGACTCCACAGCCATGGGGCGCAACCGAAAATCCAAAATCTTGTGTAAACTTTGCGTTTAGTCTTTGCCAACAGAAGAGATTCAGTTGTTAAGAGTTTTTCATCCTTCACATCACTACTGAACAGCTTTGTCTGAAGAAAGTTCAAACATTACGAGATGTTCTAGGTCAAAATCAGACTATAAATCGTCTTATTTCACCAAATTAAAGGCCTGACCCGGATTTTGGCTTTAGCGATATGAAACTGCTCATTTTTCAGTATCGGCAACAATATGCAATAATGCTGCTCTACATAAACACAATCAGAGTACTGTAAATAACATTATAATATACTGAAGTCACTTGAGATTTATTCTGTTCATAAACTGCACTGTTACTTTTATTGTACATACATTTATTATCTTGATTAATTTCATGTTACTATTTTCCTGCTGTTCTTGAACTGTGCGTTGCAACACTGAAATTTCCCCACTGTGGGACTAATAAAGGTAAATCTTATCTTATATTCTTTACCAGGAGCACCACTACTAGAAAAGCATTCTATTCTATTTTGAGCAAGGTCCTCTCTCCATAGATCTGACCCGTCATTTTGCCAAGTGGTGCCAATTCATAGTGAAAATTCTACTGATACACAGCAACGGCATCTACAGGGAGAGAAGCAGGTGCCAGATCCACCAAAAAAGTTCTGCAGTTGACTTTTAAAAAGTTAAAATGTTCTCAATATTTTCTCTCAAATCAAATCTAAAATCACTGCTTGGTGTGACCACATTATGTCACAGTTTCCCGTTTCATTGCCAGAATCATGTCTCACCGCGCTAAGGGGCGGAGCTTTGATTTTTCCAACAAAAAAGGTGGCCCGGGGGTCAAATCAGGTCCATCAGTGAGGCTGAAAGGGCCCTCATCCCAGAAACACAATATAAGGAAATGAATTATTCAAGAGGCACAAAACTGTAACAGCGATAAGCAGCACAATGTTTCCCAAGGGCCAGATGTAAACAGGAATATTGGACCCATACGCGTAACAGTTTCTAACAATTTCATAAACTTTTGCAAAATGTTCTGAGGTGAAACTTCAGACCAAAGCTAATATGAAATAGTGTTAAGTTTTTTAACATTAAATCATAGTAATTTTCTTTTCTATTCCCATTTGTCCTTTTATCTGTGTAATCCCTCAGTCCTCCATGGCTGTATATTAGTCCCTGTGCTCTTAGTTTCAATACTAGTTTGAGTACCGTTCAGCATCTGATTTTCAATATTTTTGACAACCCTAATATGAAAGTGACAATTCATGTACTCCTCAAAATTTGTACAAAAGAAGTGCTAATCTTTTGACTGCATGGCTATTAAAAAGGTCCTATATTATGCAAAAATTGACTCTAATGGACTTTAATCCATGTTATAATGTTGTTATCTCCTCAAATACAGACCTGGAGTTGTGTTTTGTTTCATTCACACATTTAAATAACCCTGTATTATTCCTTTTTATACAACTCCAAAGCTCAAAATGCCCTGTTCCACCTTATGATGTCATGAAGCAGCTCAATAGGATATTTATTGAGATATCGTGGTGATATCGTATTGAGATGGTGGGGAGGCTCACAATATTACTGTATTATACATAAATACAAGGCCGACATCCAAATCTATGTTAAAATCTCTCGGCATATACATTTTCTCCATATGGATCTCACGGTTTGATATTTATTACAAAATTATGAAATTGTGAACATGCTACTTTTTCCTTATAAAATGCCATGATACGTTTTGGTACCATTTGGTTTAAGCAGGGAGACTTGGATATTTGATATATAGTGATGACTTCTGACGATACAATATCACATTTCGGTTATTGTTACACCCCTATTCAGTAGAGACTGTCAATTCCAGAGACTCAGTTATCTTCTAGTGAAGGTGTATGAAGATTCCAAGCACCATGGAGCACTTCCTGTATTATACCATGACATCACAAGGTGGAGCGGTTTTATTTGAGAGAAGAACTCAGTCCAAATCTGCAGGTTTTGTGTGTTAAACATGTGTGAATGAAACAAAACAAGGTCTGTTTGCGATGAGGAAACATTAGAACATACAGTAGATCAGAAAATAGCGCAATATGGATCTTTTAAACCGTCTGATAAATAAGAGGAATTGAATAAAAGCTGTCAAAATAGTCTGGAACCGTTTTCAATATAGAACAATAGAAAGTGGACATCTTCGTAGGCAGAAAGATGACACCTGTCCCTGCCTACACAGCACTTCTCGTACCATTAGCCAGCCTACATTATTCATGCTCTATAGACATTAGCCTTCGAAAAAAGAAAAAGGAAAAAAATCAATGGACCCGTCTTGTGTCTCCATCGCGTTAGCTCGCTCACATCTGGTCATCGTCAGAAGCCTTTATTTTTACCAAATGTCCTGATCTGACATAACCCATGCGCAATCTGGGACGCCTACGGTGACATCAGAGGCCCACGCCACAGCCCCGCCAAGAGGAGGGGAGGGGGCGGTGACGTCATGTCGTCATAGTAACGCTCTGCAAATCCGATCGGCCCGCTGAACTTTTTAGCAGGACAAAATCACGGTCCGGTTCCAACAAAGCCTTTCCAGGAATTTTCCAGAACCAGAAAATTGGCTTCAAGAAGACCTATTGTGCATGTGTCTGCTACGTACTTATAATCTATGACACTTGTGGATCTTTGTTAGAATTTGCATGTTTTTAATTATAATATTAATCTAAAACAATTTAACAACAGTCTTGTGTTAGAAATATGCAAAATGTCTACACGACTTCGCCAAATCCAACATGTATCGTCAATTAAGGAAATAAAAATGAAGAAAATCAAATACAGAGCAGTGTGTGTGTTCTGTTGGTTGTGAAAATGCCAATAATCTTGAAAATAAGTCATTAAAGATTGCTCAAACTTGCACAAATTAATCCAAATACAACTTTGAGACTGAAAATGGTGAGGGGAAAAAACGATAGCATGATTAAAAGCTTTGAAAAGATTTGCTTTAAAGCTTTAATATACAACTTTATGCCAAAAAACTGACTAAAATAAAAACATGTTTTATTTTACATCATGAATGATTTTATTGCACTAAAAAAATGGAAAATACATGTTACTCTCCATAAGCCTGACCCTTATTTGGAGAAAAGTGATCCCCTTGCCTATAATATCCCACAGTATGTAAAACTTACCATGGAGAACATTCCCCACTATGGTTTTAATTTGTTTCATGGAATCGTGCATGTTTAATTTTACTGTGCTTCATGGACCCTTCTCCAACATCTGCAGAAGCACACATCTCGCTCCTCACATGTCGACTTTGTGTTTGGTCTTTGACTCTGATCTTTAATTGAAAATGAAAAGGGACAAGATCCTGCGCCGCAAATTGTGCACATGTGTAGAATAATCTTTTGGAGAAGAGAAGTTTTCCATGTGTTTACAGTTACAACCGTTACAAGAGGGTGAGCTAAACACTTTGAGAAGTTTAAGTTCCAAAAAGCAGTGCTACAATGATGGGGGGGAAAAAAAAACATACAAAATTGAGAGAAATTGTGAAGTGAACCACCCTATTTATTTTTTATTTATTACTCATTCTCATGTCTTGCGGGACTTGTGTCTCGTCCCACCCTTAAAACTTCCCAAAAAACAAAAATATCTGGACATTGTTTTTCATATAACAACATTGCTAACTAGTTTTAAAGGTGCACTATGTAACTTAGGGGGTCCGTTACCTTCTTGTTTCTATGGATATGCCATTGCTCTGCCCGTAATGTTCCACAGTATGACATTAAACAGCTTTCAATTACGCGTGGTTTTATAGCTCAAAACACCTAGAAAAACAGGGATTCTGACTGAGCGGGGTCGCCTCTCCACATATCTGACCATGCAGAAAAGCATTTGACGGACCCTCCACTACAAAAGCCACACCATGCAACTTTAATCCCACGAACTATTTAACTCGACAGTGGACCGCTGTTTCAGAATCGTCACCTATAGCGAATCCAGTATGGAACAGAGCGTGGTATTGATGCAGATCTAAAAGCATGGGCTGGTGCATTATGTTACATTAGTCTGATGTACCCCACCCCCACCCATAGGCGCTCCACTTTGAGCTAATCACCCATTTCCTCTCACTGTCCGATTGACCCCACCCAGCAAAATCTTTTATGCAGACACAGGACCAGACCAAACATCTACAGCCAGAAGGGATAAAATAATTAACTTACTGCGTTAGGCTAAAATAAACAAAGACTTGGAGATGTTCGTAAAAATGGGGACTGGATAAGACCCGCAGAGAAGCAGACTTATTTGTTCAGTCAGATTTTGAATTTTAAATACCACTTTGAATTTTTAAATCTGAGAAAAGATGTTTGAATTATTTTTATTCAGAATTTTAGTTGCTGGAAGTGTACTTTTTCAAATTCAAAATAAAAATGTAAACTTTTAAATATTCAGTCCTCAAATTCAACAGTTAAAATTCAGAGTGCAAAATTCGCAGTGAAAATTTTTGCCGCAAAGATCCAAAATGTCAAGGCAGAAGCAATCGATCCTGAGTGAGTGAGTAGAACAGAGGCTGTTTCCTATTGGCCGTTCAATCGATCCAGTGAGTGAGTAGAACAGAGGCTGTTTCCTATTGGCCGTTCTAATCTGTGGGTGGGGTTTGAGGTTTGGATGAGGCTAATTCTGACCAATCAGATCGCTTTACTGCACCATTTCCTGTTTGTTACTAAATTAGATCAAATCACTTTGGATCGATTGTTTCTGCCTTGGCATCTTGGATCATTCTTGCGATTTTTTTTACTCTGAATTTTTATTTTGAATTTGAAGCACTTTGAATTACTTTTTATTCTGAATTTTTGTTGCTGTTGTTTACTCAGAGTTCCAGTAATTCGAAGTGAGAAATTTAAGCATTTAAAATTAAAAATCTGCTTAAACAAATTATCTTCCATAACTTAGGTTCAGACCGCAGGGCTTAACGCTCAATTCGGATTTTTTTGTGAAATCAGATTTTTTTCGCAAGGTCGTTCACATTTCCAATTAAACGCGACTTGTATTTAGAGGACACGACGACCTAACATTGAGCGCCGGGCGGTTTTGAAGTTGCCGTCATACCGGAGCCAAAACATGTACAGCTTATTTGTTTTAAGGAGGAGATTGAGAGGGAGGACGATGAGGTTTTTGGTCATTTTTGGTGTTTTGTGGGGCAGTGGCAGCAACGTCCGTAGAAAGGAACGTGTGGGTGCAAAGTCGCAGCCAAGAGTGGTGGGATTGCTATGTGCTTCACTGCTTCACTGACACGGGGTTCATACACTATTTTCGGATGATGAGAAGAATGTTTTTGGACATTTGTGAGCGCCTACTTGTACCAAGAATGCGACTTGGCCGTTCAGACTGAAGTTGCATGTAAAAAAAAAAATCAGATGTATCGGTTTTAGCAGCACATATCCAAGTGGCCTGGGTTGCATTTGAAAAAAAAAAAAAAAAATCAAATCTGTGTCGTTCAGAAATTAAAAATCAAGAAAGATCAGATACAGGTCACAGGGGCAGAACATAGTCTTAGAAATGTGGTTTCTATAGTTTTTCTTTTTCCTAAATCATTTCTATTTCCAGCATTTTGCCCAGTGGTGTGTTGGATTGTATTGAACATTGTCTCCCTGTAGATGCTATTGATGTGATAGAAACAGTTGGCGTATCCTCCACCAGAAAAGTTCCACCTTCAAAAAAATTATATTAAGTCCTCTGTAAAAGACCAAACATCTACAACTCCAGGACACAAAATAATTAAGTTACCTCGTTAGGCTAAAACACAAAATAAAGATGATGTACGTAAAAATGGGGACAGGAAAAAGACTGCCATAGAAACAGAGTTAGAAATGTGGTTTGAAGGCATTTTTATTGAGCAAAAAAACTAGAAAAATATGCATTTCTATTTTGAGCGGGGTTGCTTGTTTTTATATTTTAGCCCAGTTAGACTTAGACAAACTTTCAATTTTTTATTTTATTTTTGACTTGTACATGTACATTTATATAATTATGCTTTATTTGACACCAGTCTCTTGCCATTTTTGCTACTTTTTAAGAATTTATTAGCGCCATTTATATGTTTTTCCTTTGTTTTTGTAATTTATGGTGATGTGAGAGCTACTGTGCCCAAATGATTTCCCTCATGGATCAATAAAGTTTGTTTAAGTCGATGTTTATTGCCGTTTCGCCAACATTTTATAGGCACAGCAAAGACATCTACAAGGAGACAAGCAGTTGGCAGACCCTCCACCAGAAAAGTTCCGCAGTACACCTTTTAAAAGATCATATTATGTTCTCTAAAAAAACACAATGAAAGATTAACAATAATTTTGAGATGTGCCCAGAGAAGCAGATTTAGAAATGTGGTTTGAAGGCATCTTGATTGTGCAAAAAGAGAAACTAGAGAAAGATGCATTTCTATTTTGAGTGGGCTCGCCTCTCCACAGATCTGATCGGTGGAATCAACCGCTTGTTTATGTTTTAGCTTTACTTTTAGCATAAAAAAGGACTGGGAAAAGTTTGGAATGAGTTTTGGAATGTGGTTTGAAGGTTTTTTGATTGTGTAAAAATGTGGTCTAGACACAGCTGCTGGAGTTAGACTAAATCTGGAGGATGGTGAAATGTTAAATGGTAAACAGACAAAACGAAGCGAGAGGCAAAGCTTAAAAGGTGCATTGTGTAACTTTTCTCCATGGAGATTTTATTGCTTTGTCTGGAAAGTTTCGCAGTATGGCATTAAACCTTTCTAGTCCAACGATGAAGACTGCAGGAAACACTCAAAACTATGAAAAAAAAAACCTTGGTCTGAAAAAAAGAACTTAACATAAATTAAACCTTTCTATCTTCATGGAGACCAAAATAGACCAAGTTACAGGTCAGATCTGTGAAAAGGTGACCCCGCTCACAGTCAGAACGCCTGTTTTTAAGGTATTCTTGACCTTTAAAACCACCTGTAATTGAATAATAAACGTAAGGTAGAGGGGTTTAATGTCATATTGCGGAACATTCCAGGCAGACCAATGACATATCCATGGAAACAAGCAGGTGACGGACTCCCAACCAAAAAGTTCAAATGATGCTCGTACTTTAGACTTGAGGCGTGTTCTGTGCTTCATACAGGAAAACTGTTAAAATTTGAAAGTTTTATTCTCAATCTCTAATGAGCAAAAGGAAACGTAGCTGATAACTTCAAGAGTACCACTTCATGACATCACAAGGTGCACACAAGCATTTAGAGCTTTGGAGATGTACAAAACAACAAATAATACAAGGTTGTATAAACATGAATGAAACAAAACACAACCCCAGGTACGTTTTTGAGGAGGTAATGACTTTATAACATGGATTAAAGCTCGCACGAGTCGTAAAGTTGCGTAATATCGGAGCATTAATTACAGGGCAAGTTTACAGCATCAGAAAACCTAGTGCATGCGTGTTTCTGCAGGTGTCTATGTGTATCTTGATTCAGTTCATCCTTAATTTAGCTCAACCGTTTGAAGCTTTTTGCACGCTGATGCTATAAGCGAATTATTTTTGGCGTGTCAGCACGTACCTCTCACGAGCCTGAACCCGAGACAGTAATGAGCCCTCACAAAAGCCTCCGCCATGACACACTGTAATCATAGCTAATAACAAGTTGCGTGTAAACCATTTCGTTGTTTTCTTTTGCAACATCGGCCCGTTTAGATCTCTGGGAGTCTTTTTTTTAAACTTCAGTCCGATACGGGTCAGTTGGATTCCACACACACACACAGCGCTCGGGGGTTTGACCTTCAGTGCGACGGGAATATTTGATTTCCATGTGGTTGGAGGGGTTTGGGTTCAGGATTACGCCCACATTTACGCACACACACACACACACACATACACATTCCAGCTAAATGAAACGCTGAGGCCTGCAGATGTGGGTAGATGCAGAGCTAGAGGTTAAACTGGAGTTGGTACAAGGCTACAGGTTCAAAATCAGTCCCTAACCCCTCATTCACTACACAGGCCTGTACTCTTTAGCGCCCTCTACAGTGCGCTCATTCAAAGAGATTCAGACACACAGCGTTCTATATTCAGGTAACGTAACACTGGCATCTGGGTGAAAAAAGGCTAAAGGCTAAACTGGACTAGATTATTTGCTTTTTGTCTGAAATGTGGAAATTTATTTAGAATCAGGATCAACAGACTGCAACTGCAACAACTGCACATTCAGACACCTGTAAAAATGACGTGATCCCCAATTAGTGACTTAAGTACGGAAGATGGTGGACAATATATCGCAAAAATATCTATGTCTCGATACTGGCTGATGCAATAATCAATATCACAAGAAAATAAATACACAAAGTTCTTCATTTTACAGAAGTGAGTCGTTTTTACAAATAAAAGGGATTAAAAAAGGCAAATTTTATTCCTGATTCCGTTAAAGTTCTGCAATAGATTTGGGTTTGTCTAGGTTTTGTCTTTTGTTTTTCTTATTTTGACCCAGTTTGACTAGTAAATGAGGGCATTTTTTGTTCTGATTTAACTTAACTATTAAAATATAGCAATACTATTGTTACGGCTGGGGATGAAACGATATCCAAATCTCAAGGTATGGTATTTATCACGATATTTTGTGAATAAGTTACTTTTTGCTTTTAAAATGCCTTGACAAGACTTTGGTTATGTCATAATCCAAAGAAACAAGATTTAAAAGTGTTTACAACAGGTATTTCGAAGCAAAGGATCATGGTATATGTAGTTCCTCATTTGTTTTTTTAACTATATTGCAGCACTACAACTATTTATAAGCAAAGACACTTTTAATTCAATATATTGTGATGGCCCGTGGTATTATTGTGAGACTTTTGATGATACGATAATTTCTGACTATATTTTGGTTATTTTTAAATCTGTACTTATTGCATAACAAAATTGTTGTCACGTTGTAAATCAGGCGAGTGTTTGTGATTCACTAATCTTGAATTCAAGCATTACAAAGCAAAACAAAATTACTCTATACATTTTTCACAAAAAATAAACTCTAAAAAGTAAAAAAAAAAAAAAAAAAAAAACAGACATCACTTCCTGTTGCTTGTTATGGTGACAATTTTTTACTTATTTTTTAAGTTTTAACCTCACACAAAATGGATTATTGTGTGTCATCTCCCCAAAAGCATATCTGGAGTTGTGTTTTGTTTGAGTAATCCTTTATTAGCCTCTCTACATCCCCAAAGCTCAAAATGGTCCGTTCCACCTTATGATGTCATGCTGTGCCAACTTTTTAAACCTTTCTGCACATTCACAAAACTGTCCAAACTCCTGCCGACTCAACTCCAATACGTTCCACAAAAGATGATGTCATTTAATTATAACTTTGTGTAATTATAGAAGCAGAGTCGGAGCTGAAAAGATGGTAAAATTTAATGAACCGGTCCAACTTTTGGTTCCTAATGAGCTCTGTATAAAACTAATGAGAGCGCAGTGCAGTGGTGGGCTTTGATTTAGAATGCAAGGCCAATAATGTTATTAACAATTGTACATCTTCCAAGTCAGAGAAATACCGACAGAACCACCCACGGGGAAAATAAACAGAAAACTCAGCCTCAAACCTCAATATGGCCCGTTCAGTCAAGTGTTGTCGTGGGCTGTAGCGTTTGTTAAGTGGAATCAGCTAATCAATGCTAACGCCGCTTTTATAATAGACGAGCAAATGAAGTATTGAAATGTATGTCGCTATGGAAAAATATTGTTAAAAAACAGTCAAGACTTTTGCTTATCTCTGTTTTCAACACTAGAAGAGTCAAAACAAGAGCTAACAAATCCTTCTGTTGTTATTAGCGTCATTAGCATCTGGAAAGCTACACAGTATGGAGATATGTATTTGATAATAAAGACACAAACCTATCACGCCATTCACAAATACATTTCTTGGTTAGGAAAAATATAACATTCACAAATATAATTCATGAGAAATAAAAAAAAAATTGCAAAAGCATTTCTCGACTCAAAAAGAAAAAGTCAGTGCAGTTACATTTATTTGCAAACAGATGAAGTTGCATTAACAAACCACTGTACAGATTTGTGACTACTCCTGCATTTATTTGTGGATTTTTGAGACCTTCCTGACACCGTTCGATGTAGAAATGTGCTGCCGCTATTTTCGCCAGACAACCTGAAAATTATCTGGAACCTATGAACCCAACTATAAATGTCAACCATAAACCGTACGCTCGAACTTGAGTTGATGTGATTGGAAGTTTAAAAAAAACACATTTGTACTTGGAACGGTGTCAAAAGGTCTCAAAAATCCACAAATATATGCAGGGGTCATAAAAATGTTGTAAATGCAGCTTCAGTTTTTGAGTTGAGAAACGCTTTTGTGAATGTTGTTGCATTTATTTGCAAGTCATGAATTATATTCGTTTCTGGACCAAGAAATGTACTTATGAACGGTGCGATATTTATTTGATAGTAAAAGACACAAACCTCTCTCCATACGTCACTCCATTCGTCAGTGTTTCAAGCTCCTCTGAGTGTTAGCAATAGCTATAGCATGCCAACTCAACCTACAGCAAAAACCAGTCCAAATTTTATTTAGCTTTTACACCAGATGCCTAGATAACTACAGAGTGAAATAATCCAGAGAAACCGATGGCCGATATGCTCTGCCGATAGTTTTTAGGCCGATATGCAGCCCTGATTTTGATCATGTTTTGCCAAATGTCGCAATTTTAATTCACAATAATTTCACATACAGGCCCTTTTCCCACAAACTTTCAAGTGGGCTACATAGACTGTGTCCGAATGTCCACCCTAGTCCCTAACCCCTCATTTCCTGCATAGGTCCACACTCTTTAGCGCCCCCTACAGCGCACTCATTCAGAGATTCGGACACACAACTCTCTACATTTGGGTCACGTGACTCTGACATTTGGGTGAAAAAAGTCGGCTAAATGATTTCTGTCATAAATAATGATCAGATCACACTGACACATGAGTGTTTATGGACTAATACTAATCATACGAGTTTTTGTTATGCTGGATTTCACAAAAACTGACTGAATTATTTATAATTTTTGTCTGAAATGTACAAATTATCGATCTATTAACAACCGGAGCTAATGCAAGCAGTTAGCACTAACACTAGAACGGTTTAGTTAAAAATTTAGTTAAAAAACAACAGTGCAATAAACCAGCGCTTTTATCTGCTTCATTCTGTCATGTTATGTCCAATTAAACACCCCGCTTCACAGCGTTGTTTTCCTGACTCTCAAAATGACCACCGATGCTCACTACTTTTCAAGGTGCATTGTGGGAAATTTTGAGTGCATTACTTTTTCAACAACTGGACATTCGGACACAGCCGTAGTCACATTTTAAGCAGCTGTCCTTTCACGTTCAAGTACTCAAATAAAGCCTCTAAGCAGCAGGTCGGCCAAAACAATATCGATCCATGCTGCAGATTAGCCCATATCGTTAAAAGTACAAATATCGGTCCGATATATTGACCAAATGATTTAACTGTCCATCTCCAGTCACTAGCCACATTCTTCCAAGTCTGTAAGAACTACTGCAAAGAACAAATGGAGTCATGTGTCTGACCCCCGCCCGGGCCTGAGCGTTTGACCCCGACGTGACCCAGATCGAGCTTGAAATTTTAGCATCGTGATCGACCCTACATCAGAAGTGTCTTGTTCAGCGATACAACAACACAACTCCAGCACAGATCTTTCAAACGTCACTAGCCGCATTCTTCAAAGTCTGCAAAAACTTCTGGAAAAAGAACAAATGGGAGTCATATGTGTCTGACCCCCGCTGAGGTCGGAGCGCTTGACCCCGACGTAACCCGGCTAACAAAACACAAGGCCCCGGCATACCACCGCTCAATCACATCCAGCCCCATTACCCAAGATGCATCGTGCTCGGGGAGCTTTGTAGTTCACACGCGCGTCGGAGATTGAAAAGAACTTGAACCATCCATCTCCTCTCCCACTCCATCCCCACAGCTGATACGTTGTGTAATGTGTAATAGTAAAAACATTTTAGACGCAAGTTTCACTAAAAGGACACATAACTCTCAGGGTTTTCATAGCGGGCGCAGCTGGCCAAGAACCGCTAGACCATGTACATTTTTTCCTTCTCAAACTTGGAATAAAAGTGCATTGCTAAAAGGAACATTGGGACGATACACCTAAATCTTTATGACAAAGCTGCATCGAAATACTTTGTTAGCTTTAGCAAGTTGTGAATTACCCTACATTAAGTTTAGACTCGCCCTCATATTCAATGTTTTTTCAGTTTACCAATTTCAACATTTTATTTAGATACTTTATAGATTTAATGTCTTCTGTAAAATGCATGGAATTATGTAACAAGAGGAAAAAAGTTAAATAACTACTTAATATATTCTAAGCAAACTAGACTAAGCAAAGAGTGGCATCAAATATAAAAAAAAAACACTGAATGAGAGTATGTGTCCAAACTTTTGACTTTTGCTTTAAACTAATCACAAATATAGACCAAAAAAAAAATAAAAAATAAAAAAGAAGGATTTAATTTGCCTTTTTATCGTTTTGATGACGAAAAGGGAAAACACAAAAGGCAAATGTTTCAAATTAGCTAGAGCAAAACTGGCTAGCTAACAGCGCAATTTGTAGCTATTAGCAGTTTACCAAGCAACAGTGGAATAAACTAAAGTGGAAATTCCAAAGCTTTGTTACCAGGAACACCAAACAGATCAATTTACGCAGTTGTAGTTGAACTTCCATTAGAATCCACTTCTTCAGAGTGATTTCATCTTTTATGTTTTATACAATATCAAACGACACAGCAGGTTAGTGATTTAGCTCTACTGTACCGACCTAGTATCACTGAATCTCCATCTGTTCTGAACAACTGAAAACCAAAAGTCTATATGACTAGGGGTGTACAAAAATATTGAAATATCACTTCAGTATATCATATATTTTATTAACATTATCGATATCCTGGGCTGCTGAATTTCCAAGACTAATTTTTGGTATATTTTACTAAATTATTTTGTTACAGTGCTACAGTTTTGGTGCTTGTTTAGAGGAAGGAAACTTGTTTATGCGACACATTTGAAATATTGACAGTTTTGATTAAGACTTTTAGAATCACAGCCATGATTTAGCCATTATTTTTATTGAGCTGTATTGAAATCTATTTGAGCTTTCGATTCGATACGATACATTTCAAAGTGTAGAGATGCATATCGTATCATGGCCTATGTATCATATCATGAACTTCTAAATGATATCCAGTCCAACTTATAACATGCATATCTTTTAAAAAGGTGAGATACTCTAAATTTAGCATCTGCCTTAAATTTAGCACCTGCCTTAATGCTGCTGGTGGTGAGAAAATAAAATTCTCCTCTTCTTCCTCCTCTTCCCACTTCGTCCTTCTCCTTCTCCTCCTCCTCCGTTCTTGCTCTGCTTAGACCTTCTGGACGTCTTCCAGAACATTCCAGCCTGTGCTCATGCCCCTTAGATCCTCATCAGATTCTCGTCAGACCCATCCTCACGTCCAAACTTCTGACCCGTCATACCAGAGCTGGACGCCCTGAAACGCAGTGCGGAACCTTGACCTGGAACAGTGCTTCTGATTTAACCGCAACTGCAATGCTCTTCCCGACCGTTCAGTCCCAGCTAAAAGAAAAGTTTAATATTTCTAAGTTCATTTCTGCTTCTATAGGCCCAGAAGTTTAGAAAGCAGTAAGCCATGTTGTTTACCACATACTACAATACAAAATAGTTATTTGAAAGTATGAAGGATTAGGGATGCACTGAGAAGTTACTGGTTACTTCGGATGGATATACAAGTTGAAGTAATATGACAATTTACTGGTTGTAGCTCAAAATTTATTTACACAAAGTTATTCTGCTGTTGTCCTTGAATTGCTTTGACAAGACGTAACCCAAAGAACTAAGGCTTAAAAGTGTCATTTCTTTGTGTAGTCTGCGCTGAAACAGAGCAAAGGATCATGGTATATGTAGTTCCCTTTGTTCATCAGCTATTGTTGCACTATAATTATTCATGTAAGCAAAGAGTCTTAACTTACAATTCAGTATATTGTGATGGTCCATTATACTATTTTGAAACCTTTTACGATATGATACCACAATATTTCAATATTTTCAACAATTTACCCAGGACCTAGAGCTCAAAATCTGTATTGTGCCATTTTCAAGAACAAAAAACATGAAGTACATGGTCGACCAAGATGAATTTGTACTCTGGATCCAGCATTTTGTACTACACTTGTCGGGTGTTGACAGACACATAAAACGAAAGTATCAAAACTTGGTATTGGAACTGAAAAAAGAATGGGAAAAGATCTTTCCATAATAAATCTAATCTTTTATCACGTCTAGTCTCATCTACTGATATTGAGGTAATGTAGATTCAAGGTCACAAGTATCTATAGCTGAAGTATTACTGAAACCTGTTGTGTCTAAGCTCCAAAACACAGGAAGAACATGCAAACTCCGTAAAGAAGAAGCCAAATATATCTTCTGTTTTGCCCCCATGCAACAGACATGAATAAGTGTTTTATCAAATGCCCTTACTCGTGGTACAACCCGAGCTTAATCCTTACACAACATCACCATCTTGAAAAGTCCCAAACGCTTCCCTTCTTCTCCGGCTCCCCCTCTTTTTGCCCCTCCAGTGCCCCCCGTCCTCCTTCCTCTCTCACCCCACCCCCAGAGCTA
>KN506785.1:34824-46261 GCA_000787155.1 Scartelaos histophorus
TCAAGCGCGAATGAGTGGAAAAATCTGGGATGTCGAGGATGTGATTTCGCTTTCACCTAATGTGACTTTAAGCTGATCTGGGAGAGGAGGAGTCTGGCGAGGGGGCGACGGGGGGAGGGGATGGCTCAGAGGAGGAAGAATCGATGCGTTTTGTGAGGAAAAGGTATTATATGGAGCAAACAATACATGCTGGCCTTGTTTCTAAAAATATGACACCTCGCAAACTTCTTAAAGTGACAGTGCACATCCGAAAACAACAGAAAACTCAAGTTATTTCACTAAAATGTAGTTAAGTTTGATTTCCAGACCTTATTTTTTTAATTATGTTAAAGGTACACTGTGTAACTTTTTAGGTTGGGAGCCCGCTACCATGGAGATGCTATTGCTTTGGCTGTAATGTTCCAAAATATATTAAACTTCAATAAAATATGCGTTTTTATGCTCAAAAATAACGTGCATTCTGATTGAGTTGGGTCGCCTCTACACAGATCTCACCTGTACATTGGCCGGCTTGTTTCTATGGAGATTGAAAAGTTAAAGAAAAGTTACACAGTGCACTTTTAAACTCCACCTTTAAACTTCCTGGTTGGACATAGACGGTCGGGGAAGCAGATCCGACAAACGAGAGGAAATTGCATAACTGTTACCTAGCAACCATGATGCCCAATTTGGTCTCAATTTATAATACAATAATAGTTATAAAATGAAAAATAACTCACATTTTTTAGATTTTTAAAAATAGGAAACTTTTGATTTGAACCCTGGCTTACACTTTTGACATTTCCTAAACCTGAGGCACAGTTTCAGGAGATGACCAAGAGTTTGCAGCGATGTTAAAGCAAAGGGCGGATACTTTGAGGATTAAATATAAAAAATAAAAATACTTCACTGATGTCTTTAATTTTTTTTTCTTAGCTACACAACTCCATATTTGTTGAACCATAAATTTGATATCTTCTGTATGCTTACTACTTTTAAATATAGGATTTTATAAATAAAGAAAAAAATACAATAAACAAGAGGGTGTGTGTGGCTTTTGTGTGGTAGTGTAGGTAGTAGAGATGTGTGTGTATTTTGTGGTAGGACTGAGTAAATCTAGCAGTATAATAAACTTCAAAATAAGTTCGAGATAGCCTGAAAACAAAAGCATGCATAAAATCTTCTAATCTTCTAATAATTTGTATGTCTGGAAGAAGCACTTTTCAATCAAATCAGTGCATGCCCGGAAATACAGCTGCTGTTTAGGGATGGGCAACAGAAGTTAAGGAATTTCAAATAACTCCATGAAAAAAAAAAAACATTTCGAAAGTCAGATATAAAAGTGTAGTTTTCAATTTTAATGGAAATGAGAATGAGAACTAAACTTACATATTTAATTAAAAAGGCCCATGTTATACTTTTTTCTATGTTCTAATGTAGTTTCCTCATCACGAACAGACTTGGAGTTGTATTTTGTTTCATTCACATGTTTAAACGCACAAAAAAGGTTCTTCTCTCAAACTGAAATCACTGTTCCACTTTGTGATGTCGGGTGGTAATACAGGAAGTGCT
This sequence comes from Scartelaos histophorus, assembly GCA_000787155.1. Taxonomy (NCBI): domain Eukaryota; kingdom Metazoa; phylum Chordata; class Actinopteri; order Gobiiformes; family Gobiidae; genus Scartelaos; species Scartelaos histophorus. The sequence goes on from KN506785.1 coordinate 36,376, forward strand.
CCACTGCGTTTTTAAACTCCACACACCTTCACTTGAAACATTTGGATCATTATTTCAGCTCTGGAGTTGCCGATCTCTACTGAAACAAGCACCAGTCGCAAAAAAAACCCAAAAAAAATCTGCCGTTGTATCTTTAAGCAAGGCACTTCCCTGACATTTACTAGTATGAAAGATAAAATGTGGTGATCAGAGGGGCTGATGGTGCAAACTGGCAGCCTCGTTTTTCATCAGTCTGTCCCAGAGTTAGAGTTAAGGCGACTATGAGTGTCCAGAAAAAACACAAAAACTGATCCATTATTAAAAGCTAAAAATGTAACTTGAAAACTATCACTTCATGACATCACAAGGTGGAAAAGAGCATTTTGAGCTTTGGAGATGTAGACAACTAATAAAAAAGGTTATTCAAACATGTGTGAATGAAACAAAACACAACTCCAGGTCTGTTTTAATAAAGTAACAGCATTTTAACATGACTTAAAGCTCACAAGAGTCCATTTCGTGTAATATCGGACCTTTAAAAACACATTAAATACTAAAATTACATCAATGATCATTCTTTCGTGTAGCGCTGTTAGCCGTCTATCGACACTCTCACTGGGTCATTAGCACAGCTGTACCAAGTATCAGGTTACGACTGTTTTTGTCAGATTCTAGGTCGGTTGAAAGAAGTCAGCCATGTTAGAAACAGCCACGAGCAGAATGAGGAAAACGACACCGGAATAAACTGTTAATATGGATTTTTTTGGATTGTTTGGCCATATGTAAAAGTCCATCTATCATGAGACGAAGGGAGACTACAGAAACTGAACTTTAATATATTGCAGAAGCCAATTTAAGGGTTAAGAAGTGAAGCAAAAACACTAAACAGATGCGCAAAATGTTCTTAAAGGGCTCATATTATGCTGGTATGTTATTTTCTCATCAAAAACAGACCTGGACTTATGTTTCGTTTCACTCACACATATTTAACGCACAAAAATGCCTTCATTAGAATCATTTGGATAATTTTAGGCCTGGAATTGCCTATCTTTACTGAATTAGGTAAAAGGAGCTTTTAACTTCATGACATCACAAGAAGATTAGAGGATTTTGAGCTTTGGAGATGCAGACAGACTAATAATAAAGGATTACTCAAAAATGAATGAATGAAACAAAACAACTCCAGGTTTTTGAGGAGGAAACATTATAATATAACCTAAAGCTCACAAGAGTCAATGTGACGTAATATAGGGACTTGAATATCTTAGTGATGCAAAATTAGTGGAGGTTCACAGTTCAAGAGCTTCAAGATGATCTGATTCTGATTTGATTTTGATTTGCCGTAATTAGTAAATCGCAAAAGCTGCAAATTCTGAAGTAGCAGAATTTTCTCCAAAAACAAAAAAAATAATCAGTCTAAATTGGTATAAAACTGCAAACTAAATCTGTACAAAAATGTTCTGAAATGTGTGATTCTTGTGATTGTTTTGCAAGTTCATATTTCATTTCTTCTGGAAATAATACCCAGAAAAAACAATCATTCTGGCTGAGCGGTGTTGCCTCTCCACAGATCTGACCTGTAACATCGTCTCCATGAAGATAGAAAGGTTTAATACCATTCTGTGAAACACTCCAGACAAAGCAATAACATCTCCATGGAGACAACCACTTGACAGGCCTTTCACCAGAATGTTTCACATTATGGCATTAAACCTTTCCATCTTCATGAAGACCAAACCAGACCAAGTTACAGGTCAGATCTGTGGAGAGGCGACCCCGCTCAGTCAAATTACCCGTTTTTCTAGGTATTTTTGAGCTATATAACCAGCTGCAATTGAATAAATGTAAAGTAGAGCTGTTTAATGTCACGCTGTGGAAAATCTAGGCGGAGCAATGACATCTCCATAGTAACAAGCAGGTGATGGACCACGTAAAAGTTACACTGTGCAACTTTACATAATAAATTGACTTTGGCTCAATAAAAATATTTCTAGATAAATTTTATGATAATTGTATATTTTGGTAAATTTACTAGTATTTGTTTATTTTGTATTTCCTTTTTTATTATTATTATTATTTACTTTAATATTTAACAAAAAAATAAATAAATAAATAGTAACCTCCACACATCCCACCCTCTCTCACACTCAGTTATTTTGTATAATCTTAATTTCTTATTTTCCTGAGCGTGCCCAAACAGCCCTGGTACAAAAAGTGTTGCATTGGGTGTGGGAAAAAGTCCAATTCTAAAATCTCACCACATATGAGCCAAAGCTCTGCTCACTGTGGACAGTGGTTGTCAGGGGCGAGCAACTGTAACAGCCAAAACTCCAGATGCCATTGTTTTCAAGCTCAAACTTCGCCCTGTAATCTGCACTCAAGCAAAACCACTCGTATCCTCAAACTACTCCATTCACAATATGAGATTTCGGCATGATCCACGACCAGATGTGCAAATGAATTCACTTTAAATGGGATTAAGATGGTCATTGTTTCTATTGGTCAGAGGGATCTTGGGTCTTAAATGGACAGATCTACAGTCGATTCTCATTTAAGTACGTGCTTTGGAGTTCTTCTTCCTCTCTCCTCTTCCTCTCATGTCATAACAGAACCACTCCTGACTCCAGCACATCACAACACCACCACAAAGACACAGCACATCCTAATTAGCCCTGACAACTTCACTTCTGTTTACAGCGTCACCATTGAGAAGAACGAGAGGCGATAATGTCCAAGCAAAGATATAAGTGTCCCTTTATTTGTCCCGCTGGAGAATTTTCTATTTGAGTCCTCCGCCGGGGAAGAACAGTGTGTGCAAGAGCGCTGTTGCAGTATCACTTTACGCAATAGCCCTTATCACAGTGAATATGATGGAATTCTTACATACTGTGGCTTTAATTCCATACCCAGTAAGTTTTTAGCCAATAAACAGACTTTTTTCAGCTTTTATTGCACTAATAAACCAGCTAGTTTCCAATTGGCTTAACTTTGCTGCTGTGAGCCTCGTCGTTTAAGTCTGAAATGTTCGTATTAACCCGCTCCACATGATCCAGGTGTTTTTATTTCACCGTTTTGTCTGTAAATCAATTCCTGTTCCTAATATCAAACTCCACCACGAGCTTGAATCTTCACAAACCCGACTCTTACTTGGCCTTGTTTCCATGGAAATGTTGTCCCTTTGGCTATAATCTTCAACAGAATGGCATAAAACCGCATGGAGAATGTTCCCAAGTATGGCTTTCGATTTCGATTTAATCATAAATGTGATGTAGCACCTCAGGAAAGTTACATAATTTGCCTTATTTAATCTAAAATATAAAAGAACTGCACTGAAACTTGAATTATTGAAAAGGACCTCCAATTTTAGTCCTATTCCATTTTTTACTGTCTGTCATTTTTTACTACTGGTTTAAGGAAGTTTTGACTAAAAATTAAATACATTTTTGCGTTCTTTATAAGCTACTGAACTATAACTTAAAAGTGCCTTGTGAATTAAACTTTTCTATCTTCAAGGAAACCAAACCAGACCAAGATATGGGTCAGATCTGTGGGGAGGCGACCAATCAGAATGCCTGTTTTTGTAGGTATTTTTGAGCTATAAAACCATATGTAATAGAATAAATGTACAGTAGTGAAATTTAATGTCATACTGTGGAATATTTTAAGCAGAGGATTGACATATAGAAACAAGCAGGGGACGGAACCCTCACCAAAATGTTGCACAGTGCATCTTTAAGTTCAATACCAAAACATTTTATTTAAGTACAATACTTTCCACCAGTGACTAACTAAATGTCACCTCAGTTCAGTCTAAATTGCACTGTATATCAAAAGTTGGCTAACATATCCTTATTCCTATACTCAACATTATAACTGGTCATTTTCAGAGTCTATTTTCCAGTTCCAACCTTGTGTTTTTCTTTGAGCAGGGTCCAGTTTCTCAAGGTTGCATGAGAGTGTTATGTAACGGTCAGAACGTGGCCTGTCCCCCTCTCCCACGCCGAGCTGTGGGGCCCCTGGAGCTGTGGGGGCTTTAATATTAGCCTGGTATAAAGAATCATCAGGGCTTTGGGGTGTTTGTGTTCATATGAGACACTGCGGCGCGGATCAGGCAGGCGCTGACAGGACACGAGCAGCACGGATCAGGCAGGCAAACAAACAGAGGGTTAGCTAACGGTGGTTAGCTTTAGAGTAGCCTAGAAAGAAATAATCATTATCTGGGACATGTTGGCTATATTTAAAATCAAAGCATTCATTTACTGCCTGCAAACAAACTTCTTAGCTTTAATTATTTAGATTTTGAAGATTTAAAAAGAAATACCCTACGCAAGCTAAAAACAGATACCATAGATTAGTTAGCAGTATTTATTTCAACATTACAAAATTAGCATAACAACAAAATTAGCATAAGATCTCACCCAAAACAACCATAACTTTTGCACTTTTATATTTTTATCAATATGTAATTGTTTTATTAGCCAATTTAGGCAACCAGATATATGCTGAGAGACTATTTAGCCATCTTTTCTATTTTTTCTTTTTTTTTTTTTTAGAAAGACAAAAAATTAGAGCTCTTGGCATAGCAATTAACAATTTTTCACAAAATGGTATCTCTTGAACAGTGAACAGTTATATTTTCTTTATAAATATTAACATCACAGAAAAAGTATTCCAAGAACGGCAATGACATAATTAAAAACTTAAATAAAATCCAGAAGGTGAATATCTGATTAAAAGACCATACAGTTGGCTATATTTTTAGGCTAGTCATGGTGCATTGTTATCACCGCAGGCACTCGATTTAACTCAAAATTCCATCGCAATTTACACAAATTTATTCTATAATCAAACCAAGCCATTTTATTTGACTTGCCTCTAATAAAACCTACACCCAGAGTTGTTAAATCTTTGGGAAACTCAGTCTTAAGTGTGATCCAAATGCTAACACCTCTGCGCCAAAAGCCTTTATAGCCGTAGCAGTCAACATCCATCCAACTCAAACCCACATTTCCCATAAAACAGTGAACTTCCTGTCCCCGCCCTTAAATTAAACCACTCACTAAAATAGCCCATGACGTCCACTCTGTTCATATGTTGGCGTGTTCATCATATGCATACAGCTAGTTCTGGCATTTTCCATATTACAAGATGGAAAATTCAAGATCTTTGTGTAGTTCTTCATCATGTCGTGTGTTTAAAGGAGCATTGTGTAACTTTTCTGGCGCAGAATCCATCACCTTCTTGTTTCTATGGAGATGTCATTGTCAGGTGGTTTTAGAGCTTAAAAATAACTAGAAAAACAAACATTCTAACTGAGCGGGGTCGCATCTCCACAGATCTGACCTGCAATTTAGAGATAGCAAGGTTCAATACTATAGTGTGACACATGCCAGACAAAAACATAATGTCCCCGTGGAGAAAAGCATTTTAAACGACGGAAAATTCGAGATCTTTGCATTGCTCTCCATCATGTCATGTGTATTTAAGTAGCTCTGGGAATTGCACATGGTCGAGACTGTAAATAAACACATAGTCCAAGCCCCGCCCCTTCCTGTCGCTGTGGAAAAGTGAGGGTGAGAGTTTCCTGTGGCCCCGTAAGCAACAATAGTTCTTTATTGTGTGTGCTTGAGATGTTTAGGTTGGCCTCGGCTCCGAAGCACATCTGAGCGTTAGGAAAAGGGAAGGGAGAGTCCACTTAGAAATCACTTTAAACTTTCTTTGGTTGATAAGAGGGCTTCAAAAACACAAAATAATCCTCTGGGACCATAATTTACTGTACATTTATATATAAAGAAACATTGTAAACAGATATTTTTCATTGTTTCTAAGGCAGTTTTCCGGACATAAGAAAGCTACTATACACCATAAAAACAATTAGCTTAGCAATTAGCTTACAATTACTACTACTACTACAAAAAAAAAAAAAACATTAGCTTGAACGCTCTGAAGGGGGAGTGACTAATGTGGTGATCTAAATGTTATCAGTCAATACCAGATAGAAGTAAAATAAAAAAAAAAAAAAAAAAAAAAAACATCAAATATGACATGCAGTTTTGACTGTTTAATAAAAAATAATTAACTTTGGTTTGGGTTGGAGGTCTCTCACATGCTTGTTTCTATGGATACACTGTCACATCACTCTGCCTGTAATGTTCCACAGTATGACATTAAACAGCTTGACATTACATTTATTCAGTTACAGGTGGTTTTATAGCTCAAAAATACCAATAAAAACAACCATTCTGACTGTGAGCGAGGCTGCACCTCCACAGATCTGACCTGTAACTTGGTCTAGTTTGGTCTCCATGACGATAGAAAGGTTTAATACAAACATTTATTTAGCCTTTCTACATTTCCGACAAAGCAACCTCCAGGAGAACGAGGATTTGACACCCTCCACTGGAAAAGTTAAACAATTCACCTTTAACCCTCCTTAGTGTTTGAATCAGCTTGGTGCAGCAGGCCTACTGAGATGCCTTCAACACAAATGACTAGTCAAATCTGTGGAGCCTGGAGCACTTAACATCTGCTCCCATCTCTCTCTGAGCACTAGAGCCCAATAAAAACGCACTGCTCCGTATTGATCCGGTGTTATTAATGCCGTTTCGCTCAGGGATCACGTTTCAGCTGATGCTTTGAACAAATGCAGTTCTTTGTTTTGGACTCCATATTGTAAAGTGCCATTGGCCATTTCAGGTCGGGAGATTTGAGGAAGAAATAGTCTTGCCTTTAAGGACTGCTTTACTGTCCAATCTGTTCGTCATATCCATACAGCTAGTTTTGGTATAGTCCCATATTAAAAGTTAAAATATTCTAGGTGTTAGTGTAGCTCTCCATCATGTCATGGATGTTTAAAAGGTGCAACTTTTCTAGTGGAGAGGACTTGTGTAATGAATGAAATAAGAAAACAGAAAATAAATACTAAAATAAATCTGTAAACCAGCAGATAAGTATAAATCAAATAACTGCAGACTTTTCAGCTTCCTAATCAACCTTTCAAGTGTACTTCATAATCCACACATGTGGTTTTGTTGATTAAAAACCCAAACAACATTTTTACCAAATTGGAAGAACAGTTTGTGCACTTCAATCACAGAAATCCTGATCAACCTGGGTGATTTTTCAATTTGGTAACACGGTCTTCTGAATTTTGCCAAACTCCTGAATAGGGTTCCAAATCATATTGTGTTCTCAGCCAAACTGGGATTTGAATGGTCACAGAAAATTACAACTACTACAGTAACATAATTTCCTCTACAAATAAACAATATATTCTGTTATTGTGTTACCCAAAATGCTATGCCTGTAATTTCGACCTCCACAAACATGTTCTGAAATGCCTGGCATTGTTGCATTAGTTTAGCAGTTCAGATTTCAGTCTGCGCTCATTTATTTGTTTATACGTCTGATTGGGACAGTGCATGTTAATGGACACGGCACAACATGAATGTAAACACACCGGATTAAAGCCAAAGGCTTATTTCCATCTGCGGCCAAATGTGGGTAATCCTAAACCTACCATCAAAAGTCCACTATGTAACCTTTCTGCTGGGAGATCACCATCAGTTTGTCTCCATGTCTTTGCTTTGGTCCCAAAGTAGAGCATTCAGTTCCATAAAGATACATGGGTAAAAGCTGACTTTACACAACAAGATGGATTCTTGTGATATTTGAGTTCACATCCTCGATTTGTGCTGAAGCCAAAGGCAAAGCGTCCAAATGAACCAAAACAAACATGGCGACGCCGACAGACTTCAGACTATTTTAGAGTCAATACTAAAGGACTATTTAGTTTGTGAAAAACATGCAGGAGGTGAGAGCTTTGTGCACTTGTGGACAGGGAAGATGTCTGTGCTTTTCTACCAGCTGGATTTTCCTCCTCCACCATCAGATTCAAATAGTCGTCATGATGTTTTCCAGTGGTTTTCAGGAAGAGCCACCCCACATTGATAAATATGTAAACTCAATTCAGAGTGACATATGTCAATCTGAATTGGGTCGTGAGCCAGGTTACATAATAACCACCAAGTCAAGTTACAGCTCAGATCTGTGGAGAAGCCATACCACTCACAGTAAGAATGTAAGTTTCAAAGTACTTTATCAATATTTTAGCAGTAATTGAATAAAAGCAAGATAGATAAGCTTAATGCCACACTATGGGACATTCCAGGCACAGCATTAACATCACCACGAGATGTACAGTAAGTGACCGGGCCGTCCACCTGAAAAGTTACATAGTGCACCTTTATTCCAAAAACTACACATCTGGTTACTCTCCAGAAAAATTTCCAATCGATATTTTCCCCAAACCGTTCAACCTTATTTCTGAATCCTGCACTTCAAACCAAAATACCAGTGCCCTCCAAACTGCATTGTCCTTGACCAAGACTTCCCAAAGCGTAACTCTACCCACCTGCGCCCTCCCTGCTGCTCAGACCCATTCATCCCCCATACAACCCCTCTGGGCTGACGTTTCCTTTACCAGCACTCAGAGAAATAGAACAGACCTGGCAACAAGTTGACACCTCGCAGTTACATTACAACTAGTCGCCAAATGTTCCCCAGTTGTTGCACCAGAGCAATAAATCCGCGGGGAGGGGTGCAAAGATAACAGGAAGCATGAGCTCAAGATTAGATAACCAAAATACTGAAGCGCGCTGCGAGAAAGAGGGGGACATTTTTAGGGTTTTACTCCGTTTGGGAGAGAAAACTATGAAGGAGAATAGAATAGGACACAGCCCACCGCGGCCCAGCCTGTATCCGATTACATAATTGCACTAGGATTTGAAACGAGCTCTGCGCAAAACCAAAAGTGCCCCAAAACAGCAGAATTTACGGTAACTGGACAAAACGCAATAAGGCTGACTCATACGACTACACACTGCAATATTAATCAATCATAAATCAAAGTTAGCCTTTAAAGTAGCGAAATGCACAATATATTAAACATTAAGCTGGGGTTTCAATTCGTAAAACTGTAAACATTTGGAAATTGCGCACGGTTTGTTCGCAAAGTCCGGCTAGGACACTGCAGACAGGCTAGCGGTGGATTTTTAAAGGAATATTGCAATGTTTTTGATGAGTGGGTGAGGTCAGCGCACACGACCACGCCTGCATGAGCATCCACCATCATCATCCTCCTCATCCCATCCCGAGAAAGGCGTTCCAAAGTCGGTTAAAAACAACAGAACAGCCGGGGATGCGATACGGAGGATGGAACAGATTTTGCGCCAGTAAATCCAAAAACACGCAGCTATGACGCATGAAAAGACAACAAAATGTACCCATAGCGACACAAGTTTAACCACAGCGTGGAGGAGAAGGGGGCAAAAGGACAAATATCTGAGAAATACGTAAAAAATGTATCGCCAAATGCTGGGAAATGCACGTAATGAATGATTTAGCGGGTTTGGATGGAGTTTGAACGCACCACGCCTCACGGGTAGCGCTGCATTGCAAAGTAGAGGGTCTCCATGGTTCTACATCCGACAACTAGACAGCCGAGCCAGCGCCGCCTTCGTGGAGGTGATGCGGACACAATGAGACGCGAATCGGTGCAGGGGAACGCGTGCAAAACCGCGGTAAAGCCAACGGGGATGCGGGGAAGGGAGAGCGGGGATTGCACTCACCTGGAGGCCGACCAAAGCGCGCCGGGGTCCCGCTACTGGAGGAGGGAATCACGGACGGACTGCCGAGCGAAAACAAGGCAGGAGCAGCAGCAGCACTGAGGCTTCAAATCCACCAATCCTCCTCGGCGCCGTCCTCCCCCCGCCCTCGGCCCAGCTCCGCTCCAGCACTGCCCGGACTGCAGAGGGAGGAGCGCTGGGTTTGCGCACCGGGGAGGGCGCACGGGAGGAGCGGGCACAAGGCTTTGATTTGTTTGGTGCACAGTTGTAGGGAGTATTAT
>JACN01000455.1:0-10981 GCA_000787155.1 Scartelaos histophorus
GTACCAATAAATAATATAAAAGATAAAGATTAAAAAAAGCTAGTATCATAGTATACTCCAGGATTATGCTAAACTTTTTGAGATTTTAGGCACATTTTCCACACTGAATATTGAAAACATCTATTGCTGTACTTTTGTTAAATCTGGTTTATTTAATGTTTGGTCTTTTATGTTTTTGAAGAAGTAATCAATCTTTTGCATATATATAGGAGCTTTAAGCCGAGGTAACCCATGCACAAACTTCACCCGTTAGCCTCGCGCGGTGGCTATACATTCCTCCGCGGCGGTTAGCATGCAGCCCACATAGGTCAGGGCCAGCGGGCTTTTGTTTCTCCGGTAGTTTTCGGGGTGTCAGTGTAGCGCCGGGCTGTGTCATTGACTTCCTGTCGTATTTTGGGCTCGCTGGAGAATGCGAGGCCCCGGCTGGCAACTGCTACTCAGGGACAATGAGCGCGTACACTGGGCTTTCAGAGTAGACGGGCTAAAAGAGGTGCACGGACTCGAGACACGCCGTTGAGAATGTCAGGCCGGGCGCTGAATACAAGCTCCAACACAAGAGACAGGAGAGTCGGTAATACTGCCTTTGAGAGTTTGAATGGAGCCACTGGAGTTTTGTGTAGTTACGTTAGCGGCAAATCAACAGTTCTGTCCATTGAGCGGTTGTTGGAAAGGTCAAAAGGGCACGAGGTAACTTTTTCATTGAGATTTTCCGACTTTGCGCAGAATTCAGACCCTCCTGCCCTCTGCATTTGACCCGTTCTTCAATACCGCTGGGCTGAAATGTCATATTCACGTTTTGAGACTTAATGGAGATCAGTTTAACGTCATACTTTGGAACATTCTAGACGGAGCAATAACGTTTAACACTAATAACACTTGACTGTGGTTATATATATATATAAAAAAAAATAAAATGAGATGCCAAAAATTCTGATAAAAAGATTCTACAGTTTCATTACATTCTTCTTTTTCTACGTATTTAGACTTTCATGTGTAATTTTTGGAATAGCGGAATAAACATGATTTTTCAAGCGTCCCACTACTTATTATTGGAGTAGCGGCACTTTACTATTTTACCAACATTCCGCTTTTCCGACATGTATAATATTAATGTGGTAGTGATTATACTTTGCGCTCCAATATATCAAAAGATGTACAAAGAAATTGATCAGAGAATACTTCGGCCGCAGAGGATATCAAATGGTGGGAAAATGTTCTAACTCGTAGCCATGGGAAATAATCATGCATTAAAAAAGAGCATAGGCCAAAACTGATAATTGATTGAGTCTTGCGTGTTTTTTTTGGGCAATCACAGTCACGATTCTACAGAAAATCTCCCCCCCCCCAAAAAATATGTATATATGATTGTGTGCAAAAACTTATCAGATATTCAGTTTAGGAAGAACAACAGGAGGTGGAAACATGAGCACGGGATAAAGAGAGGCAGCTGTATCATCATGACAGCTCGTAGGGTCTGTGTCATGAAATAAGATCATATCCACAGGGAAAGCTAGAGTTTAATTGTTTGCATTTGTTAGCTGCTTGTTCTATAGATTATGTGTCAGAATAACGATGTGAAAAAGAAAAAAAAAACGGCACGTCTAAATAGAGACATGTCGTAATGAAAGGATGTCGGATTAGGCGCCATTTGACTTCAAACTATAATTTATTAGATTTTTTTACTCGTAGATGCAATTTGATTAATGTTGCGTTTTGTGGTGATGTATTGTAAGCTGCCTGAAAAACAAATCTCCTTCGGGATAATAAAGTATCTATCTATTTGTCTTTGGCAGAAGTAAAACCTGCGCTCACACTCCCCTCACCGGGCTTTGCTCACACTCACCTGTGCTCGGTGTTCGGGCTTTTTCTACCAGAACAAAGCTGGTACAATGTCCACTGTACAACAACACGCCCTTGTATAACAGATAATCATGTGTCCATGTGTCCTGTAAATCATCATGTCATTGTTGCATTGTCTTTCTATGACATTGTATATATATGATTTTGTATATAGCTGAGATTGTATATTTTATTACTTATTTCCTATTTTATTTTGACTTGTACATACACATTCATGTAAATATGCCTTATTTGACAATTGTTTCTTGCTATATGATATTGTTTCTTGCTATATGATATGATGTGATATTATATTATATTGTGATGTGTGAGGTGCTGTGTCCAAAAAAATTCCCTTGTGGATCAATAAAGTTTGTCTAAGTCTATCAGACAGCAGCAATGTAGATAGCCTCTAGTGGTGATATGTGGAAATACAACAGTCAGCCAGTTTAATTAAAGATGGAAGTTTTAAAGTAACTCTGGAACTTTCAGGATGATGCATGTGACCTGCACGTTCCCATGGAAATAGACATTTAAAACCATACGTTTGGAAAATTCTAATTGGCTAAAGTGTTTCATGATGGGTTTTTTTAAGTTTGATGTAGGCAAAAATTTTTACGTGAACAATTGACCACGTTAACCTGGGTCAATGTAAAAACAAAAACAAAAAAACCCCACACACAGACACACACACACACACATATGCGCGCACATTCATGAACAATGTTTGCATGATACAATTTATTACAGTCACAGGTAAGTCAAAGATCAATATTCAGTGAAGATATAGATTTTAAAAAGGAAAAATGGACAGAAGAAGAAAAAACAAAACACACATTTTTTATTTTTTTTAGATGTGATATTCAAATAAGGCCCCATAATTTCGCAAAGTCTTTTCGATGTCCCTTTGCTTTAAATGTCGATCTTTCAAGGCCGATACATTATGAAAGTTCCTTAATCCACTGTTTAGTTGAAGGGGCTTTAATATTTTCCAGTTCAAGGCGATGGTTCTTCTGGCATGTAAAAGTCCATTTTGTTTGTTTTGTCTGTAATAAACCTTGTGGATATATTCCCAATATAATATTCCCAATATACACAGTTTTGCACACATAGGATTTTTTACATGAAATATTTCCGTCAACATTTTATAATCTCTTTCTAAAATATTTGCATTTCCAAAGACAATGTGTAAGAGTTATAATTACCACATTTAGTGTCGCATCTCTTAAAATTTAAGGTGGACTGTGTCATTTTGTTGTTGAGGGTTCATCACCTGCTTGTTTCTGTGGATACCCCATTGCTCTGCCTGAAATGTCCCGCAGTATGACATTAAACAGTTCTACTTTACATGTATTCAATTACAGCTTGTTTTAAAACACAAAAATACCTTGAAAAAACAGACAATCTGACTTTGAGCGAAGCTGCTTTTCCACAAATCTGACCTGTAACTTGGTCCGGTTTGTTCTCCAAGAAGTTACAAAGGTTTAACACTGCGAAACATTCCAGACAAAGCAATATCATCTCCATGAAGAAAAGAATTTGACGCACCCTTCACCAGAAAAGTTACACAATGGACCCTGAAGTTGACCTGCACACTTTTTCCTTGTTTTTTTTTCTTCAGCTCATAAAAGCCTGCCTCCTCTGCTCTGGTGATCTTTAACAGCGCCTGGACCAGTGCTCTGAGCTTGTTGCAGTAAATGGATAGTGATGTCCCACAGCTACAGTCAGATAAACTGTGTTAAAATACAGCTGTCTTTACCCACTGCCAAAGCTATAAAGTACTCTTCTTTATACTGCACGCTGGACTCACTGGCACAATGGAGTTTATAACAGTTTGGATCAAAATAGACCTCAAACATTCAGAATCGTTCTCCCAAATCTACCATAAGTGGATATTTTATTTTCATTTTATAATAAAAAGTGATTTCTTACACACGAGACAAAATGGGCTTGTAAAGTTTTTGATGCCGTTAAACAAATTGGAGTACAGCTCGTGAAGGCCGTCTTGCAGTTCCAAAGCTTTTAATTTGAGGATGTTATAATGCCAATTTAAACGCACAAATAAACCGTATAAAGCAATTTGTTTCAGTGTTGAATATGTTTACGCCAGATGCTCTTCTTGTGGGTAGTGTGAGGCTCCCAGTATGTGCATGTGCAGTATGAATGTAAGATATAGTAACTGGTGCACTTTTGCAGCTGTATATGCAGAAATGATACAACCTGTGCTAACAACTAGGCAAAAGAAAACTCAAGTAACTCTTCTAGCGATGGGACTTTGGGCTCTTTTGTGGGATCTGAATCTTATGAACCCGTTACTTTAAAGAGCTGTTCAAAAGGCTCTTTTTTATATTAGTCAATGGGAGAACTAAATTTATCTACAAACTAATCACAGAGAATAATGGAGAAGGTTTTTGGATTCACTCTTACAGACTTTCGTCCATTTTTTTTGGCAACATGCTATAAATGGTGTCTCCTCTATGGAAGTATAAATGTGCCAGAAGTTTTGAATTTGAATGTTTCATAATGAATTAAAATAACTTGAAATGGAAATAATTGAAGAAAAAAAAACATTAACATGTGATATGTGGATATGATTTGACTTTACTTTTCAGCATCTTTAATTCAGACTGACAAAATTCAAGTTTAGAAATTTGAGAAATTCTGATGAAAAAACTCAAGTTGCCAAATTCAAATGTAAAAAATTCAAATTGAGAAATTCAGAACAAAAACATTCAGGTCAAAGTTCACCGCACATTTTGTTATTATGGGAACTGGCTTTTAAAAAAATTACAAAAAACGGCCATGACCTCTATGAACATGGCGCCCCTGGTGTTAACAGGTTCCCGTATTCACAGAATGTGTTTTTGATCTGAATTTCTCAACTGGAATTTCTCAACTTGAATTTGTTTTGATCTGAATTTCTCAACATTAATTTTGTCAGTTTGAATTAAATATGTCCATTATACCCACCTATCACATATTAATGTTTTTTTTATTATTTCCATTTCAACTATTTCATTCATCATGAAATCTTCTAATTCAACTTCTGGCACATTTATACTTCCATACTCCTCATCACTGTTTAATTGTTCATCAGCTTGTTGTATTTTGATTTATTGTGATTTATGCAACTGACAAATCCTGCATTCTCCTCATAGACCATATATATGTATGGACGTAGCTAATGCGCTAGCCGCCGCATGCCAAATAGGAAGTGCGCCAGTAGGCTTTTCCAGCTCCTGGCCCTTATCACTCCTCTCTATGCAATTGCTGCTATGAGCCTTGTCATTTTGGTCTTAAAATGTTCTTATTAACCTGCTCTACATGATCCGGAACTTTTTTTCTGATATTTTGTTGCTTGTTGATATTTGCTTATGACATCATCACAGTGTATGACATCATCATAGTTTATGACATCAATCTGTGACATCATCAGTCTATGACATCATCAGAATCTATGACATCATCACAGTCTATGACATCAGAGTTTACAACATCATCTCAGTCTATGACCACAAAGGTAGAAACACTAAGGTAACACCACTAACGTCACTAGGGTAATGACACAAGGGTAATACAACATACTAACAGTGGTAACAGTAGAAAAAGGTAACGGTTGCTATGGTAATGGTTGCTATCACAACTACAACATCATCACAGTCTATGAAATCACAATCTATGACATCATCACAATGTATGACATCACAGTCTATTATCCTCAGAGTTGATGACATCATCACAGTGTATGACATCATCACCGTCTATGACATCATCACCGTCTATGACATCATCACAGTCTATGACATCACATCTGTGCCATGGTAACGCCATAAGATGATGTCACAGACATCATCAAACTCTCCTTCTGACTACGCCACCATCTTTACCCAGAATAGAACCCTGTCACAGTTGTGCTGTATGTAAAAATGCTTTGTGAGCTGGAGGGGATTTATTGCTGCAGTACCAACGAGTGGCCACTCGTCCAACTCAAAACTATCCCCTGTCCTCAAGACTATACTTTATCCCTTATCCAGATGTTATTATAGATCCATGTCTCACTCAAACACATCTCCAGTCCAAGTCCAATATGAACTTTCCCTCTTCGTCCCTTAAGGCCCCACGTCTTCTCCTCTTCTTCTACTTTCCTTTCTTGTCTTGCTCCTCGGCGGCTCACAGGGAGCTAATCTGGAAGCACATCTCCCTCACAGCGGCTTAAATAATGGATACACCGGGGGACCTTCTCCTCTCTCTGCCTGATCTGTATGCCAAAACCTCACCGCTGTCACCATCCAGATCAGCTTAACATTTGGGAGTAGAGAATTTGTTTTAAATGGCGTGGCTGGCAAACAGGACATCGCTTCCATATTGGTTCGGTTTGATGTGTAAACAACTGTTAGTATTAAAACAGTTTTCAGATGAGTTTCATTTTGTAGAAAAATTTCTGTCTGCCCAGTGAAAGTTCTGTGAGAAGTCAAAAAAGCCGTTTTGTAGGTGTTCTTTAAATGTAAAATATAATAATAATATAATAAAATCTCTAAGACACAATAGACATAATCATTTTATTTTACTTTTTTGTGCACATAAAGTAGGTGACAGAGAAAAACAGTTAAAGGGCAATGACTTTTTCTCCTCTTCCATTACCCACCTCACTCCTGCCATCACCTCCAGAAAAACATAAATAAAATGAAAATAAAGTAAAAAATAAATAATAAATAAGGTCACTAGTCCATTACAAAAACAATGCTTAGTTGCTGAAGCCGCCTTTATTTTGTATCTCCTTTTTTTGTGTAAATTGGGCTGAAGGAGTCGGCGCACAGATCCACACACCAGGGCCGGGTTCATTACCAGGCAGCTGCTCTGAAAAGCCCGGCTCTTTGAAGAGGAGGGCCTGTAGCTGCTTTTTGGGCTGCAGTCGACAGGAATTATTGATCAGGAGCTCACAGAAGGAGAGGAGAGAGGGAGGAGAGGAGGGACGGAGGAGAGAAGAGATGGAGGAGGAGGAAGAGGAGGAGGTGGATGGTGGGTTGTAATAAGACGAGTGGAGAAAAGGAAGCAGACGCCACGGCTGAGGTGGACCTGAGCCCACCAGGAGGAACTCACCGAAGATCATCAAAGGACACGGCTGCTGTGGGTGTGTGTGGATGTGTGTGTGGAAGTGTGTGGAAGTGTGTGGAAGTGTGTGGAAGTGTGTGGACAGATCAGAGCTTAAAATATACTGACTTTAAAGTAATAAATAAGTAAACTTTCAGGTAGGAATGTGTGAGTATTTCTATTCGTTCGGGGGTTTTAAATGTTCCTTGTGGATTTGTCGATGTCTTTGCGTTTGGGTCGTTCAGAAAATGGTTGGTTCATTGCACACGAGATGGGTTCTTTTCAAATATGGCCCAAACTCCCATGGTGCAATACTCAATGCTACACCAACAATTTGAGGATTGGTTTTGGAGCCTTTATAAAGGTCCAAAAATGGCCCCATTATTAGTCCAGTGAAAGTGGTCGTGCCACGTCTATCACGTGAACAGCGTCTCCGGGCGTCGGCTCTGCTGGAAGAGCTTGAGCTACAGTGAGATCTCCGGGCGTATGGGCTGTTCCCACAATCACAAACCTGTATGTGCCGAAGGATGGAGC
Source organism: Scartelaos histophorus (assembly GCA_000787155.1). NCBI lineage: Eukaryota > Metazoa > Chordata > Actinopteri > Gobiiformes > Gobiidae > Scartelaos > Scartelaos histophorus. The sequence continues at coordinate 7,465 of JACN01000455.1, forward strand.
CTGCATCAGTGTGAATGGAGCTCAGACCCACTACTGACTGTTGGGACGAAGTGTTTGTTAGACGCCATTTTCTTTGGTTAAGTTTAAATTCGTTACACTTTAAATTTTGGTTTATGCACGTCAGTAACCTCAAGAAATTATTCATAGGTTTTATTTGGGCTATAAAATAAAACCTATGTTAAAAAGTACGGTCTCAGAGTCAGTACACTGAGAATCGGCCGACAGCAAGGACACGTTTTGACAGGTGATATATAACTTCAAAAAATATCAAGGTATATCAGGAAATTGAAACAACACAACTCAACATAATAATCTTCATGATGTAGATTTTATTTTTTTGGCATCATTTTTCTCCTACTATCTGGGAGATGCAGAGATGCCCAGACTTTCCTCTCCACAGACACTTCCTCCATCTCTTCTCGAGGCCCCTGAGGAGTCATAGGGCCACACAGAGAAATGGTCCCTCCAGTGTGTCCAGGCTCTTCTCCTTGGTCCAGCGAGGCGTCCAGGAGGCATCTGGACTTTCCCCTCAGCTACTTCTTTCTACTTTGAGCTTTTCCTTTGGGACTGAGCTCCATACTCGTTTTAAAGACTACGCCACACACTAAAAGGAGAATTCGCCCAATTTTGACTGTGATTTCTTCTCCCTGAGTTCGTGGACCCGACTTTTTGTCTTCGTGTGCGATGTCGGCGTCAGATCGTTTCCACCGAACATCAGCGACACTACGATAAAACAAAGCATCAGGGGCAGAAGAGATACAACAGATACAAACTTGGGATTTAGCGAAAATAACGATTTTATTACTCACCTCTCGTAAAGTGGGACATTTAAAGTGCAGAATCTCATCCACATTAAGCCTAGAAATTGACATCCAGACCACAAAACTGCGCTATTATCCAGTTTGAGGTTTGTTTTTTTAAGTAAAAAGGCGAAGGGAGCACAATAACGACAGAGAATAACTTAATTTTGTATCTAAGTACTTGAAAAAAAAAAGAACTGTAGTAAATCGAGCAGAACGAAATCATGTATTTGAGCAAAATGTGTATTATCCCAGTACAAAATAAATCCAAGTATTTTCACATACAAAGACATATGTAATAATTTTGAGAGTTTTGCCCTTTTTAAAATCAACCCGTCAATGGTTTTAGTCCAACAAGAATTTCTTTAGTCCACTGCAGCTCTATTCCAAACATCTAATTTACGTGAAGTTACAAATCATAAAATACGCAGAAAAACACCACCGAAAGCCAAAACAAAGCAGCGTATCCCCCCTTACGACGCTAAAGACACTCTTCATTTCCGGGCTTTGGTTTCTCGGACACTGGACGGGCTGTGGTTGGTGACCCGGGCGTGTGCGGAGGGCAGGGCACAGCATCACGGGCCCCGGGGACTTCATTAAGCGTCGCGCCGCTGTTTATTTGCGGGCCGGCGTTATAATGGCAGCGTGTGGGCCGTGCATTTCCACACACGTTTAAACCGGGACTTTACTGCACAGAAAGAGCCGGGGTTTCCTCAGGGGGAACAGATCACAAATGCAGATAAAAAAGTGCTCTCATAAAGGCTGTTTACAAGTTGTTGAGTTTTCAAGAGGAACAAAGATACTTGAAGCTATTCACGGGTTTCAGGTTTCTCTTATGTGTGACATTTTGAGGGCTTTTTTGCTATTTAAATGTCTCATATTACGCCGTTTTCTGTGTTATGATGCGGTTTCCTCATCTCAAACATACCTGGAGTTGTGTTTTGTTTCATTCTCACGTTTAACGCACAAAGCTGCATATTTAGCTCGGGAGTTTAACGGGAATCACTTTGTTCCTGATTGTGATGTGATGTGGTGATACAGGTGCGAGTCCACGTGCTCCATTGTGTTTTTAAACTCCCTACACCTTCACTAGAATCATCAGCCCTGGAACTGCCAATCTCTGCTGAACTAAAGGTTAAAAAAAGCTGATAATTACCGCTTCATGACATCACAAGGTGGAATCTTTCTTTTACTATATCCAAAAAGGTGTGCAAAAAAAAAATAAAAAAATCAAGTTTCAGAAAACATCCATTAGAACCTTGCATTAGGTTTTAGCCTCCAAAAGATGATTTAGAAAGAAATTTGGAAGAAAAAATAAGATCTTTTAGAGGTTGCTCAAGCTCCATGAAGTTTCCTGGAAATTGACTAATTATGTGTTTTTAAGTAACTTTTTATGGACTTTCTTTTTTAAATGGAAGTTTTAGTTTGTTTTTGCACAATAATAAAACAAATTATTCAAATACGCCTTATTTATTTGGATTTGGATAATTCTATACAACACTATATCATTTTAAAGTGTCTTGAGCACCTCTAAACATGAATTAATTTGCAGACAATTTGAACCCAAATATTTTGGCCAGTTATGCAACCAAATGCAAGGTTCTAATCTAGAGAATCTAAAAAAAGTAAAATAAAACTGGACCATCCTAATGCCTATTCTTAGTTGCATCATATTATAACAATTATTAGTACTTTAGTTGCCAGTTTATGGATTTTGGTACTACTATTTTATGGCTTATGAAGATTTATTTATTTTTATTCCAATAAAAAAAAATATATAAATTAAATACAGTTGCATTGGTATTTATTGGTATTTAATTGTTTTTCATAATATTAATAACAGCGCAATAAGCAATAAAATAAGTTAGTAAAGTAAAGTAAGTTTAGTTCTCCCTTCACTTAATGATTAATTAATGAAAAAAAAAAAAAAATACATACAAATAACTACAAAGAAAAGGCAATAATTGGTGTTGTTGGCATTAAACGTTTCCATCTTCAAACCAGACCGAGTTACAGGTCAGATCTGCGGAGAGGCGAGCCCGCTCACAGTCAGAATGCCTGTTTTTTTCGGTATTTCGAGGTATTAGACACTACAACCCCACTTACTTCCCTTTCTATTCCCGTAGCCAGTCTCTAGTGGCCATTAGCGGTGTTACAGAGTCATACGGCGTTACACTATCTCCACCCGTCCACCTTTACCCCTCCACCTCTCACATTTTAGCCCGTGTAAGTGAGCTGTCCCACGGTGCGTTCAAGAGCGGCGGGCGGGGCCAGGGGACATCCAGACAGACAGGCTGGGCCGGTGTATATTTACCCCAGAGAAGGGAGTGGAAGTGGGGGATTAGTTACAGCGACGGACTTGAGCTCCCGGAGAGACGAGTGCGAGCTCTAAAGCGACGTACGAGGGAGGATGGATGGAAATGGCTCCGCGGGGTTAGGCCCGACTTTACCAATGCTAAGAATGTTCTAATGTGTCGGCTACGGTGAATTAGTGGGTTTGTGTTTTGTCTGGAGTTGGTTACACGAACATGGATCAGGTACGCGTACATGTGTTTAGGCTGGAGTGTGTAAAAGTGCTCTGAAAAATCAATTAAAATGGAAAAAAAAATAAATAAATAAATAAAAAAAGTAGTGGAGAATTCATTGCAGTACAGTTTTCATTATTTTTTTTCTATTTTTTTATTTTATTTTTTAAATTTATTTTTATTATTAGTATT
>KN506795.1:9327-20860 GCA_000787155.1 Scartelaos histophorus
TCCTCTGACGGCAAAGATAGATGAGAGGGGATTAGGGCCCATAATTTCTGCCTCTGCCACTGGCTCCAGTCACAGAGCTAGCATCTCATTTCCATAGTAACAGCAGTCGGATTATAGTGGCAACTGTGCATAAAATGTGATAAATCTGGCGCTATCTCTCCACGCACGGTTATACAGATTTTACCGAGGCCATATTTCTCAATGATACATCTGATCACGGCTTTCATGGAGATTAAAGGTTATTATACTTGGTTCACAAAAGTTTTAGATTTATTGGACTTGCGAGTTGGTCAAGTCTTTGTCATACCAAGTCGAGGGTTACCATTTCAGTCTGATCTGACTTACAGTATTTGTGTCTGTGTCTGTACAATATATCAAACACATTGACTTCTCTAATCTCAGTAATTGTGACCGGAAGGGCATCTGACTTTTAAAAATCTAGTTAAAAAAAACATTTAAAAAAACATGTTATTACTCAGGAAAAAGTGGAGTGTTAAAATTGACTCTCACAGAATCAATTTTAATTTAATTTTAATTTAAATTTTCTCAGGTTATGTATGAGTCAAATCTGTTCTATAGTTAATTTAAAATTTTTGGAAACATTAATTAAGTAACACTGGACTAAACTTCCTATTTAACCCCGAAATCAAGAGTTATATTAACATTTTGAGAGTAAACAGATGACACTTTGTAGGGTTATCCTGATTTAGCTAAACAACACATGGCGGGTTTTATTTTACACTTTATTTTAGTTGATTTAAGATTAAATTATGTACGAAACTGGTTCAAACTGACCTACTCTCGCAGGAGTTTGAAGTGGTGGGTGAAATGTGCCAAATTAACTCTAGGGGAAGCTGAATTTACTTCAACCATATTAACTCTGGCAAATAACTCCAACTCAAACCCCCATTTGGCTTTCAAATTGTCAAAATAACACTTTCTATGTTAAAAACAGCTCAACAAATATTTTACCCTAAAATTTTAACCCTCCAGCTTTTGTTGTGTATGTATTGGTTCTCGGGGCATATCTTTATAAATTTGTAAATAAAGTAAATGACATGTAGCTTCTCTATGAGCGGTCTTGTCACTCCACAGATCTGCCTTGTAACTTGGCCAGGCACCTTCAACAGTCTAAGGAAAACAATTACTGTAAAAATACTACATTCAATCCAAACAATAGAAAAGGTTGCCCTGTGAACCAGAACTGGATGCAGTCAATATTATGTCTGTTGTTTGGACTCAGGGGATCTACATGATAAATGTTCCTTCACTACTCCTCCAGTTTTAGCCTACAACAGTTTTGTAACTAAGGGCAACAGCTCAACTCAAACTTTTATTGGTGAAACAGTAACGAGACCAAAATGTGTATATTTTTGCACTTTTCTTCAAATCTGCCATATCAAATTAATGTTGTTTTTTTTAGCATGTAATATAAAGTGACAATCAAGTTTAAAATTATGACCACTGACAGAAGTAGCAATAATGCAATAATTTATACTAGTTTTGTCTTGACATTTTTACCTACCCTCTGTATTTTTCTGATTAAATTACATTAAACTAACTCTCATAATATATTTCAGAAAAGCTGTTTTCTCTTGTTGTGAATTCAGTATATAAGCTCAATAAGATGGTCACCTAAAGCAGCACAGCCTGCAGACTTCATCTCATCATGACCACTGGAGGCTGTGATAAGACCACTGCCCCAAGACTAAATCCCCCACACCAGTTTGATTGCTGGAAAATACATTTTGCCTCCTGTTTGAGGATTTGGGGGATTCTCTGGGCAATAAAGCCGCGAGCTGATGTCGCTAAAGGCTGAAGTCCACAATGTAACACTGCCCTCTGTTGGTGATGAAAGGAAACTGCAGATAGATCTTAACCAGAGTTTTGTCTCTTTTTGCTTGCCAGGTTCAAACATGTTCATATACTTTTTGTTTTTAGTTTTTATGTATGGTGTATATGTATTAGTAAATATGTGTGTAAGAAAACAGAAAATTATCAGTGTGTCAAGCATGATACAACTGTTCTGTTTGTATTGTACATGTTACTGACACATTGAGTATTTTTGATAACATATGACATAATTCATCAGTATTTAAGTAAGAGGTTGATTATTGTTTTATTTACAGACAGATAAATAAATAAATAGATTGACTGATTGATTGACTTTATTTATCCTGAAGGAAATAAACTTTTTGAAACAATGAAACATAAAAATAATAAGAATACACCAATAATATAATATATACATATAAAATAACCATTTATAGAGATTCAATGGAAAGCCAAAATCTTTTGTTTTTTCAGCTACTTCAAATACACCTTCCTATAACCTTATTAAGACTCAAAGTTTCTGATACAAATGTCCAAGTTGCAAGTAACAGTCCATTATCAAATCTTAAATTGTTTCGTATTTTGTATTTTCCAGACACACAGAGGCCGATGAGCATGCCATCCAGCACTGCTTCTGCTACACGTCCACCGTCCTCACGTCAACTTTAGCCTTTCAGAAAGAACAGAAGCTCAAAGTCGAATGCCAGGTACACACACACACACACACACACGCACGCACACACACACACACACACACATTCATATGAACGTATTAGTGAGATATAAGATTTGACTATTTCTACTCTCTCCTCACACAGGCTCTGCTACAAGTGGCCAAGAACCTCTTCACACACTTGGGTACGCATCTTTTATCCCTCTGTCCGTCTCGTGAAAGGACACTTGGAGTTAATAGTCGATTTGTCAGTAATTGCCTTGTGAAACTAATGGCGCGTATAATTAAATGAGATATTGCTGACTTGAAAGGTGATCACGGGCCTGATCATAACTGTAAAATCAAAAGGGCATTAAAAAGGATGGCTCCACCTTTCCATCCCGTAATTACGCTCCGATTTTTATCCACGGAGAACATTATCAGCTTGCGGTGATTTGTTGTGAGTGGTAAAACAAACTGCCTCCTTGTGTCTAGTTTCTTGTCGGATTACAAAACTCTTATCGCATGTGGAACAGATCCAGCAGGGCTATGCATCCTCTATTATTCTGTTCATTTCCTGTTTGGTTTGTGTGTTTGTTCATGCCCTCCCTATGCTCTCTCTCTCTCTCTCTCTCTCTTTCATTCTTTCTCTCTTTCTTGCTCACTCTGTCTCTTTGATTTTTGCAGATGATGTCTCAGTGCTGTTACAGGAAATTATAGTGGAGGCCAGGAACCTGAGTGGAGCAGAGATGTAAGATTGCTCTTCAAAGCATGTATAATATAGAAAGATGTGTGCTTCTCTATAGCTATGCCCGTCTGGGCAGCAATTTGTTCGTACAGGATTTGCCTCGTGACAGTTTCAAAATGACCCGACTGAAATGATAGACGTGGAGTGTATAGGTGCCGTGCCTAATCACCTGCATTATGGTGTCTTGTAGCTGTTCAGTGTTTCTCCTGGACCGTCTGAGCCATGAGCTGGTGGCAAAGGTGTTTGATGGAGGTGTGGTCAGCGATGAAGAGGTAGGAAACAATGCACATTTCATTTTATTAATGATTTCAGCTTTTATTATTTCTAGGTATAATTCCTGGTTAGTTATAATGCTCATTTCAACGTGAATCCATATTTATTATATATCACCATATATATTTACTAATTGCACCAGAAATCAAATTGGTTCTTACATTTTTTATCTTTAGGCGCGCTATGTAAGTTTTGTTGCAGGGTCTTTTGCCAACTTTTCCCTATGGAGATGCCATTGATTTGGCTCGAATGTGCTTAAGATTTATTTATGTATCTTTATGGAGATAAGGAGGTGGTACAGGTCATCAAATGAAAACGCACACCAAAGTTCTTTGTAGGTGCATATCGACACCTTCCTAAAACAATCGCATAAGTCATTTTTTCAGGTTTTTCAGGAAACACAAAAAACTCCCCCCAAAATTGAAATTATGGCATAAATTATGGCAAAGTAAACTTAGGCAAAAAGTGACTTAGGCGATTATTTTAGGAAGGTGACGATATGCAAGGAACAGCAAAATAAAAGTGGAAAAAAATGCATAGCGGACTCCGATGGTCAATGTCCAAAAGCTTTTTGCATGTATAAATTACGTTTCGGCCAAAAAAGCCTTCATCAAATATTTTTCTTGCTTTGGATCACAGTGTACAAAATGTGCTCATATACTCCTCCAACAAATGGGAGGTCCCAAAGTGAGCCACTCTACAACAAGAAAAAGTTTCAGGTCATATCTACAGAGAGGCGCTCAATGTCATACTTTGCAATATTCTTGGCAAAACAATTACATTTCCATGGAGACAAGCAGGTGGCAGACCCTCCATCAGAAAAGTTGGATAGTGCATCATAAATGTTGAAAACCATCAAATCTCTGTCAAATTATATTAGTCTAAAGTCTAAAAACAAAACTTCTCTGTCTCATTTGCAGAAAGAGTTTCGTATCCCAGCGGATCAGGGCATCGCGGGTCATGTGGCGACTACTGGTCAGATCCTGAATATCAAAGACGCCTACTCACACCCGCTCTTCTACCGCGGCGTGGACGACAGCACGGGCTTCAGGACAAGGAACATCCTCTGCTTCCCCATCAAAGACGAGAACGACGGTACACTCACACGCACACAGTCGCATACATATTCTGTTAGTGTTCATACCGACTCAGACTCTGCCCTTTAATAAGAGTTGCACTTGGAATAGCAAATGATACGACAACCTGGAGCCTAAATGTTAGAGTGGCCTTTTGGAGTGCACCTCATGCTTCTTCACTTTGTTCCATACTTTTGCATCATTTTGAGGATACAGCCAGCATCCTCCTAAATTATGTGAAACTGTTGCCCTTTAGAAATGTCCACAGCATTGACTGATATTTCACCTTTGTATTTGCAATTAGTATAGATTATAGTTGTCACTCTCTGTACCCTATTTGCTTATCCTTCACTTTAAAATTCAGACTCATTAGAATGCAATCAGATTATGGCCCGGCTCAAAATCTCCCTTTTCCCTCTCGACCTTGTCTCGATCCAGAGGTGATTGGTGTGGCTGAGCTGGTGAATAAAATGAACGGCCCCTGGTTTAATCGCTTTGATGAGGACCTGGCCACAGCGTTCTCAATCTACTGTGGTATAAGTATTGCACATGTAAGTTTTCTTATTATTATTATGCACATTATATACACAATACTGAAGCTATGCCTATGATGAATAAATAGATGATGCAAAATTGTAGACAGAATATGATAAATTGAGAAAGATATCTGAGTTTTGGTTACAAAAGTTGAATTTAAATGCTATTGTTAGTAAATATGATGATTTTCTTCCTCAAACTGTGTGACAACTCATCAAAAACTGATAAAAGTTATATAATATTTCTAATGATGTCATCTTTTTGTAATGTGTTAGACTTGAAGACGTGTCCAATATCCAATTATGAACCCAGTCTAATCTTAGATGTGCAATCAGCTGACATGATTGAAGAAGTAGCCACCGGATGTTACTGAATTTGGAGTCTCCTCGACAAGTCGTCCTTTCCCATCCGCACACTTGTAGATTAACCGTTAGCCGTGTTTAGGGATCGATCCTGTCTGCTGAAGCACAGCGCTTCAGCGGGCACAAAATGCTCCGTCAGAGGCAGGAGTGAGCAGCACCTCCAGGGAAATCTGCGCAGGTTTACTCTGAGATGAAGAGTGGCGCACCGGGACATGGGAGACTCCAGCTGTGATTCTCATATCACAACAGGCTACGATCCATACAGTTTGAAATTAACCTGGAGGGAAGATTACAATTTTGTGGTGAACTGTATTAAGATTGTACAGTTGTTTACCTGGTTTATGGTCAGTAACTCTGTAATTAATGGGTTTGTCCACATAAAACAAACACTGGCACAAAGTTCAGCAATTCTTATCAACTCAAATAAACAAAAAGGAAATTGGTGTCACTTTTCAACTCCAAAGATTTGATTGTTGTCAGTTGAAAGAACTATGCGATTGATTTGGTTCGTGGAGCCAGTCTCTTTGTTGATTTTCAGTTTGGTTATTTCTTTCAACAATGAATCCCCCACAGAGTAGTCTCCAGCACTGCATCTGAAATAATAACATCATTAAATTTGTGTATGCAACCTATTGTTTGACCTTTGAGGAACTACGGGTGCCTTGTTGTTACACTCAAAAGTGTGATGATGCGTCACAGGGGAAATAATTATGTTCTGCTTCACATCAATAATACACTGACATAATTTAAATATGTCAAAGTGCTTTAGTGTTTACCGAATGTGTCTGTATCTGTGGTTGCTGATGTAAAACTTTGAATCATCCGTCTTAAAATGTATTTGGAATTGAAATGATGGTCCTGTCTCTTTCAGTCTCTTCTCTACAAGAAAGTCCATGAAGCCCAGTTCAGGTCTCATCTGGCCAACGAGATGATGATGTACCATATGAAGGTAACATTACTTTTTTTAATTCCTCTACTCATTGCCTCACCATTGTTGCATTATGTACACAATACAAGTGCCAGTCTAATAAATTAATAATGTTTTAACCTATTTTTTGTGTGTATTTTCAGTTAAAAATATGTTTAATCTTCTAAACCTTTGAATTATTTTTATAACATTTACTCATTTTAAATACTTGATTGAATTCCTTTGGAGCTAAAACATCTACAGTGTATTTTCCTTTTACTGAATCGCTCTTTATGTGATGTAGGTTTCAGAAGAAGAGGTGACCAAGTTGCTGGTTGTAGGGATCGATCCAGTCATCGAGATTCACCCGTGCTTTGCTGAATTCACATACACTCCACGCTCTCTCCATGACGACACAACACCCATGGTACAACCTGCGATTTCTAAACTACGCCGCTATACCAGTTCTATGTAATTCTGTAATATTTTGTGTTTTTATTTTTCCTGCAGTGCGTCCTCAGTATGTTTGAGGACATGGGCTTCATCAACAGATACAAGATTGACATGCACACTCTTGCTAGGTCTGTATGCAATATATTCTACACTTATCTCTGAATATATAATATATGATAATCCACAGTGTAAGTTAGACTTTGCACTTAGCACAAGATCGCTTTACTTTTCGAATTTCAATTTCTCCAATTAGACAAGAACAAAAAACGGTTCAAATTAAATTAAACAACCACAAATTGGTTTCAGTGTCTCTCATTGAGCCATTTAATTACTACTTGTGTTTCCATTTGCAATTTTAATTAAGTTTGACATTGAAGATAAATACCCCTTTTCCTTGAACCCAAAAAATACGATCTTCCCCAAAGCTTTAAACAAAAATTTTAATAGTGACCGTGATTTAAATGAAATGAAATTAAAATTTAACAAAAATATTCAGCTAATACACGAACATTTGGTTGTTTTGCAGGTTCTGTTTGATGGTGAAGAAAGGTTACCGGGACCCTCCTTACCACAACTGGATGCATGCCTTCTCAGTCTCACACTTCTGCTACCTTATGTATAAAAACCTGATGCTGTCCAACTACCTCGAGTGAGTACAGCGCCGCCATGCATCATTTATTGCCCTATTTCTCATTGCTTGCATTGGTACTTCAAATTTTGTATTCATTCCCTAAAGATATAATGAATATAACCTTTTTTTTTATTTTCACTTTAGGGACATTGAGATATTAGCTCTCTTTGTCTCCTGTTTGTGCCATGACCTGGACCACCGCGGCACCAACAATTCTTTCCAAGTCGCCTCTGTAAGAACCACATTATTTTGTATGGAATCTGAAGCAGGGGGTCTCAAAATAAGCCATGGTTTACTTATGTATTTTATTGTATGTGCTATCTCATTTTTGAGGAGGTCAAAAAAACAAAAACAAAAAAAACATTAGTAATATACAATAAAATAGAATAGAGAATATAAAACTTACAGATTTACATTACAAAACATATGGACGGTACTCATGCTTGTTCTGTGCGTTTAGACCTGGTTAAATCTAATTTATTTTTCCTGAAATACTTTTTGTGTGTGTGCGTGTGTGTGTAGAGCTACTTCATATCCAAAAGTACACTTAGATTTAGACAAACTTTTTTATTTCACAAGGGAAATTACTTGGACTCAGTAGCTCAAATATCACATTATATTATAATAACAGGGAAAAATATAAATGTTAATAAATTCTAAATAAGTAACAAAAAAATAATAATAGCAAGAGACTGGTGTCAGGTAAGTTATATAAATGTATATGTACAAGTAAAATATGTATGTATGTATGTAAAAAAAAATAGATGCATAAAATGATAAATGTATGTAAAAAATATGTAAAAAAAAAATAGATGCATAAAATGATAAAATAAAATAAACAATAAAAATATCTCAGCTATACACAGGAGCTTGTGCAAAGATGATGATTGACAGGACATAGGGTTATCTGTTACATAACGGTGAGTTGTTGTACAATAGTACGTAAAATCACAATTTTATATGAAGGAGCATTAGTTTGACAAGTGTGCAAGTCTCTGCTCTACTGGGAAATTAGTTCTTGCTTTTATTGCTTTGTATCGTGTTTGTATTCTTAGTAAGTTCAGTAAATATACGGTGCAAGAGTGTCTGTTAGCATGCCTGTTGATCTGTTCCTCAGCTCTACATAATACCTCTGTACATAAACAACTCTCCAGCACTGTTCACTGTGTCTTAAGTCAATACAATGTGTACAATTAGGCTTTGTATTCTCATTGTTCTGTTCTTCTGTGGCAGCAATCTGTCCTGGCTGCTCTCTACAGCTCGGAGGGATCTGTCATGGAGGTAAACAATTAGTTATGTAGCAATAGGATTTTTTTTTTTAGCATCATTAGCTGCAAGAATGTATGGTTTTACATTTTATATATCGTAAAGTATCAATCATCTTATGCAAAACATTCTATTGTTGGAGGAATGTACTGGACAGAACAACTAGCACTCCTACTACAAACAGCATTTGTTCATTTTCTTTCTCTTCTTTCATGTAGGCGCCTTTATAATGTTACAGTGATGTGTTTTAATGTGGCATATAGTGCAGTTAGTCTGACCTACTTCACAAAGTATTTGCTAAAGGGCTGTAGATGTATGTAAATTGGCCTATACTATTGCTCAATTTCTTGACTTGTCATTCCATCTGGAGAACTCTTTTGACTTTTCTGTTTGCTTTCCTTGACAGAGACATCACTTTGCCCAGGCCATCGCCATTTTAAATACTCAAGGCTGCAACATTTTTGAGAAGTTTTCCCGAAAGGTGAGATTTCAAAGTTTTTCCTCAAAATCTCAGTGGTTCTCTGCAGGCTAAAGCAATCTGGATGTGTTCTAGGACTACCAACGCATGCTGGATTTGATGAGGGATATCATCTTGGCTACTGACTTGGCTCACCACCTTCGCATTTTCAAAGATTTGCAGAAGATGGCAGATGGTTTGTATTTCTGTTTCTAGAAGGTTTTAGGTTCAGTTCTTGGGTAGTGTGGAGTAAGCATGCCCCCTGGTGTTAGAGTGAAGACTATGGAGAATTTCCTCTCACTATTTCTACACTTGTTTGTGTTGGAAGAACTGGTGAATCATAGGTTTAGAATGGTTGTTTGTCTTTTTGTTAAATGTCAACCCTATGACTAATTGGTCATAGTTCAAGAAAGTCTGAAGCTCTTGTCTGACAATAATTCTACTCTATCATTAACACACCATGCATTGCTAGCATTATTTATCTGTTATTTAGCTGTATTAGCCTAGGACGTTTGCTTTCTGCAGTCTTATGTAATATAATTGGATAAAGCCTTGTGGCCAGTGGGTGGTAACGCCTGACTGCATGTAATTATAAGTCATCTGAGTGAATGTCTCTTCAGAGAAATCAATTTAGAGCTGTTAAAGTAATGCAAGGACATTAAAAGCTTCTAAATGGTTTCACCTCACAAACTGTGTCACTTGTCAATCACAGAAGAAGCACCCCTGCTCATCTGTGGACTTGAATTATGACCATATTTTGTCAGCCATTATTCATGTGCTTGGACTACTATACTGTGGCATCCTATTACTCAAGTGTATTATTAATATACATGAATCTTGGGACTGATATAAAGGTGGCAACTACATTTACTAGAACCAATCAATCATGCATTTATATTAGTATAAACATGAAAATAACCATGGTACATATACATGCGCAATACAAACATGGGTATACAACTTTATTGTGTATTTAGAAAAATAAATAAAATCACTGTACTTCATTAAAATAAAATTTAATCCAATGAATGTGGTATTTGCTGTACTGTTTCAGATGGATATAACCCAAAAAGCCGTACACACCACTCACTGCTGCTGTGCCTGTTGATGACGTCATGTGACCTGTCAGACCAAACTAAGGGCTGGAAAACTACACGCAAGATCGCTGTAGGCTTCACTGGCTTTTTCACATTTCAACACACTCCCCTATGGTGTAATAACAGCTATCAAACGGATTACTCCATAAGAGCGAGAATGACCCATTTTCAGGAAAATACAGATTAATGTGATGCTCAATGATGGCATACAACACAGTGTTTCACACTGTATTCTGTGATATATTCTGTTTTGTGTGCCATTTTAGGATTATGCTTAATCTTACCCTGCCCCCTTTAGATTAGCACACCTCTGACCCCATTGTTAAACCCTACACCTTCAACTAATACATAGTAATCTTTAAAGTGTACTCACATTTCTCTATTTTAAATGGGATTAGTTTGCATGACTTACCATGATATACTAAAAAATTAGAAAGTCAAACCTGTAACCTCTAAATTCTGTGCTGTATACTGTGTCCTCCACAAATATATAAAAAAATATATTTTTGATGTATATTTTGTGCCTCAACAGGAGCTGATCTACAAGGAATTCTTTTCTCAAGGAGATCTGGTATGTTCTGATGAGCCTATTGATTTATGATGAACTGATTTTACAAGTGCCTGGAGTGTGCAGTGTTTACTCTAACTTGTCTGTCTGTCGTCTGTTTTGCTGATGATGTGTGCACAGGAAAAAGCCATGGGGAACAGACCCAGTGAGATGATGGACCGAGAGAAGGCCTACATCCCCGAGCTCCAGATCAGCTTTATGGAACATATCGCCATGCCCATCTACAAGTATGTACAGTAAAGCTCTAAAGAAGGGCAAAGCTCAATCAAATATATAAAAATGTGTTCAGACAAAAACATATCATGCCAACTTAAATCTGTTATAACATGTTTATTAATGTATGAGTTAAGATTTACATATTAAAAATGACTGTAAAATTACCCACAGAAATGCACCTTTAAAACGATATTTTGGCATTTGTATTGTTCATCGGCATTTCTTTTTAATTGAAAACAATATATTCTGCCCACCACTACAACCTTGCTTCCACAAATAGAGCTATTGCCAAAATTAGTCATATAAGAGTCACACATTAGTAAAAAGCACAACATAGCAACTAAAATCAGTAGTTCAATATATCAGGTGCAACTTATCGCATGATCTATATCTAAGTTAGGTATAAAACATGTTATACGATCAGATGAGAGATGGGTGGATGTGGTTAGCAGAGGGG
>KN506795.1:20914-37436 GCA_000787155.1 Scartelaos histophorus
GACATGCTGTTGTCCAGTCTGGCTCTGGCCAGGTTCTGGATGGACCTGTTCACCCTCAGGGCAGCAGGACAGGTGGTGTGGGCCGGATGTGACCAGGCCACAGTGTCAGGGAAGGCAACCTGTGTCTTTCAGTGCCATAATAATCTCCTTTATGAGCTGCACTTATATATTGTTACAGATTATTTTTTTATCTGATGTGTAATGTTTTCCTGGTACTATATATGTATGTGAGTAGTCCAGCTTGCAAAAGTATTATCTATCTATCTACACATCTATCTATCTATCTATCTATCTATCTATCTATCTATCTATCTATCTGTTTGCCTATCTACCTATCTATCTACATATCTACCTACCTATTTACCTATCTATCTGCCTATCTATCTATCTATCTATCTATCTGTTTGCCTATCTATCTACCTATCTATATATCTACCTATTTATCTACCTACCTATCTGCCTATCTATCTATCTATCTATCTACCTATCTAATCGCCTGTCTATATATCTACCTATCTATCTATCTATCTATCTATTTATCTATCTATCTATGGGTCAATTACATGACGCCTGTCCTAATGCAATTTCATCAGTTAAAAAGGTTAAAATTTCATAATAATTCACCACATGCCTGTAGTACCTCTGACCTCCATGGAACCAAATCATTTTTTTCAGAAATCATTATTTATTCTGCATGTTTTTGTACTTAAAGTGTTGAAATGTCATGTAGTGCGACCGTCCGCCCTTAACAGCTGACTACTCTAAATCTAATCAAATTTATGTTCTTTATTTTTTTTTTCCATATTTTCTAATGTGTTTTGTAGCCCCACATGAAATTTCAGCTTTCTTGAATAGATATTTCCCCCATAATATTCAAACAAATATTGTTTGAACGTGGTCTTTTTTTTTTCAAATATCATGTTGATATATCATGTTCATATTACTTAGAATTTAGATTAATATCCCAACCATGTTTTAGAAAATAAAACAATTTTAAGGTTATTTTTGCTTGCACCACATGACATATTTTAAGGCTGTAGCCAATTCATGTACATAAAAAAACCACTAAAAATGCTTAATATAAATGTCAAACATAGATTTACGCAGACCTGACATTGTAAATATTTGAAAATGTTACATAGAAACTAAATTCTTAAACTAAAATCTGCCTATCTGTCTATCCACCATGCTAAAATATGTCCTGTTCCAGATGATCTGAACAGGATCATTTCCTTATGTTTGTTAGGGATGATTATATCTTGCAGTACAAACAGTGGTGACTACAGGATTATTCTGAGATATCATTTTTACCTGATTCGTGTTCACAGGTTGTTGTCGGAGCTGTTCCCTGGTGCCACCGAGCTGTTCGAGCGAGTCTCTGCAAACAAGGAACAGTGGACCAAAGTGTCGCACAAGTTCACCATCCGCGGGTTACCAAGCAACAACAGCCTGGACTTTCTGGACCAGGAGTACGAGCTGCTGCAGGCTCAGGGCGCCTTCGGGAGCGACCACTGCCTCAACGGTTGCCTTGATGACGCGGACGGGGGGCAGTGCCAGTGACATCGACGACCCCACCGCTGACGGTTTCCTGAAGATTTGGCATGGCCCAATACGAGGCGGCGTGCACGTTTTTAGGGGCCTTAGAGGGAGGGGTCTCTGTGCTGTTACTTAGATGCTTTAGCAGGCCATTCAGGCACGCAGGACTAAGTTTCACACTTAAGAAGTCGAGACAAGTGGATTCATCCCAGCTGGTTCAGTAGATGCCACACATTGTCTGTCTCTCCCCACGTCCAAGAATGCAGGAGCTAGTGACTTGTTCCTTATCAGCAGCAGCTATAATGGGAAAAAGTTTGTACTAAACGTCTTGTACTACTGATCCTGTTTTAAGATTGTAAAAACACACACTGACACACAAACGCACACCCTGTTTAAAGATGCTCACGACAGATTCAAAAAGACTACTATTTCAAATGTAACAGTGAGACTAAGTGCTATACTTTCTGTAAATGTTTTCTAACTGTAGCTTTTATTGGTTTCTATGGCTTAGCTTTGTTCACATCGTTCACAAGGCAGCTCTCAGACTCTGCTGCTGTTACGGCCCCCTCACCTGATGCTTACAGACGCATGCCAACCAGTTTATCATATTTTATTCTTTTCATCAGGTTTAGAAATGATCACTGTTCATTTATACCATTTGCCATTTTCTGTTTCGCTTTTTGGACATGTTGACCTACGTTGGTTTTACTAAGATTACATTCATCCCATTTTACATCGTAATTACTTTTGGTAGGGACAATTTGACAATCACAGTCAATGATACACATAAAACAGCACATTACATACTAGGGCACCCTGCACCACTTGTCGTCATTGTTTGTGTGGACATCCCAATACCTTACACCTGGTAAATGATTCCACTAAGCTAGTTTTAGTATACTTTTACTATAAGAGCAACAGAAGCCCTTTAAATATCCATCTCATTTGTTTGTGTCAATGTAGACTATAGACTGTGTTATAAATACAAGTGTGTCTCTGAGTGTGTTCTATGCCTTATTGCGCATCTCTGCTGCCTTTCTTAGAGCTTTTAATATATTCAAATGAACTACAGAGCCTGTCCGGTGTGTATGCTGTAACATAGTATGAGTGGGGACTGAATGACCGCCATGCTCAGAATATGTATATTTGTGAATTAATTGTGTGAAGATGTCACTATACACATTGTAATTTTGGTTATATATAGTGTAAATTAGAAAGCTCTGCGACAATAGTATTTTGTCAGAACCAGTTTATGAATCTAGAGATAGCCATTTTAGCCCACTACATATTATTCAGTTTAATTTTATCTTTCATAGGATGTGGGCAACAGTGAAATGATGATGCATTGTTTTTATGTAGGCTGTGTGACTACATCAGTATGTGGGTGTTAAAACGCAAGAAAGACTGACTGCAAGTTTATTTAATGATTTCTAACAAGTTTCTTTACCCTTATATGCAGACATGGTAACAGTTTGAATTGAAAATATTAGAAATGAAGATGATATAACTTATTATGTGATTTTGTACTGTCAAGTTCTAAGGGCATATAGATACACATAGGAGTGTCTCACACATTAACAGGTAGTTTTTGCAGTATTGTTTAAAACCACTCTTTCACAATTACCTGCCTTTTTATGTGCAATATGAAGTGTCTGCCTCTGTAATATTGCATAGATAACTATGTAAATACCTATGCCTCTTCTTAAATTACTGTACTAACAGGTATGTGTTTCCCAAAGGCATTGAGGTGTCACAGTGAGGCGCTTCAGTTGAAAGACTTAAAGGACTGTGATACGCTGTTCAGATATAAATCTTATTTTTGTTTTCTTTTTTCTTCTATAGGCTATTGTGTGTCTGTTCTTGTTCTAATGTCAGGGTTTTATGTGCCAAGCAAACATTTATGTATTACTTCCTGGCTCAGTTGCAAAGGCAAACCAAGGCAACCCTTTTTGTTCTCTGAAATATAAATTATGTTTTCATATTGAAATGTTGCGACTTAATGTGCGGTGTGAAAAATGCTGCTAATCCAGGTAGTATACCCAATCAAGGCTTTTTCAACAGAAGGACCTGTTTCAAGTGGCAAAAGATAATTACTGTACATAAAGACTTTTCAAGATGTTACTTAATTGTCTGTAGTTATTACAATGGGAGCCCCCCAGTTCTGTATTGTACTACAGTTGTTGCACCCTGTTCACCTTTTTCATGCCATTTTGAAGAACCACAAGCTTAGATTGTCTAAAATATAGAATTTAAAAGCCCAATATGTTTATTTAGGATTTACATGTTCAACAAATATGCCAAATTCATATAAAATTATATTATATAAATTATTATATCAAGAAATACACTTCAGTTAATAATTTTATTTTGGTTTAGTTTGATTGTTTATTACCTTTATGCTGAACAAGAATTTTGAGAAGATTACTGAATGAGTCTTTTGTTTTGTTTTTTGTTGCTTTTCTTGAAATAAATATGGTGAAAGCCTTGTTCATCTGGGTTGGCTTACTTTATTATGAAATTATGCTACAATATATAATGTAATTTAAAAATCAAAAGGTTTGACTTTTTTTTCTTTTCCAAAATGACTGAAAGAATAGGCTATAGGCCAATCCACTCATTAATTGAATTAGGTTACTATTAATCATAATTATAAAATAATCAATCAAAAAATGTTGAATTAATACTTATAAAATCATAGTGTAACTGAACAGAAGGTCAGATATTGAGACAATTCTAGATTCACTAACATAAATAAATGTATGTATGTATATGTACATATATGTTAATATAATGAAGGACATCACTATCGCATTAGACAAGCCAGACGCATTGCTTTGAGTGTTTTAGCATGTGCTAGTCTAGCTCTAACACCTGTCTGTAGAAAAAATATGAGATACAAGCATAAAAACAGACAGATTTTACAGCATTATTACATTTTCAGTGAGTGCATTTTTGTTTGGAAACATACAATAATTTTAATTTAGATTTAAATTTGTTGCTATTGGTTTCCAGTTTTAAATCACCGTTCCACAGTCTGGCCCTTTTGACAGAGAAAGAGACTGACCAAGAGACCCGTACTCTGGGACAGCACAATTACCTCTACTAGTACCTCTTGTACTCTTGTTCTGTGTGAACATTCTGTGATCATGGCAAATTTTTACCTCGAGGTAAGACACTTTAAATAATTTAAGATTATTAATATTGGTATGGTAAAATGTTCAAAGTTAAATAGGTTACGTTTCTTTCACAGTGGTGCCAGAGTCTGGACCGCTGGTTCGTTTGGTCTGAGGAGCCCAGCGACCGTGAGGTATCACACAATATATGATTCACATAATATAGATATATGTGTGTGTGTGTGTTTGTTAGTTATGTAACCAGGCAAGTTAAGACCAACTTTTTGAGGTCAAATTGTCACATTGTATGGTATGCCAAAGAATATAAAGAAGGCCCACAGAGAAAATATAGAATTGAAGTAAATATTTGATACTTGTAAATGAGGTGAACTTTGTGAAGGGTGCGCTGCAGTATCGCGGGAGTTGGGGAGCGTGAGATGTGCGCAGTGAGAAGTGCAGCTGCTCCGCCATTGCTCCATGTAGAAGTATCGGCTCTGGCGTTTGGCTGTCAACAATAAACTTGAGTCGGGGCGAGGAGCGACGAGGTCGGGCGGAAACTGGTCGGTTGCTCCTTTATCCAGTAGCCATCCCGTCCCTTCCCGGAGACTATTTTCATGTAAATACAGTGCCAACGGACGAGGCAACCATGTCCAATCTCAGCAAAGGCGGTACCAAGAAGGACACCAAAATGCGAATACGGGCCTTTCCTGTAAGTGCTCCCCGCACACAGAGTTCCGTGTGCCGCACAGAGGCACACTCGATCACCGGGGTCTGGCTACGAGCTAACATGCTAAGAGGCCAACTACCACAGCTTTTTGGGGGACCTTCGGCAAATGTCATGTTGTTGTCATAATTGTCTAGTTGAGCCTTTGATCATGTAAACATTGAAGCATCGTAGACACTTAAATTATATCCAGTCCGTGTGTCATGTGTTGCTCTCAGACTGGATCAACATGGAAACCTGCAGAGCCCTCACGCTAACATTAGCACTCTCTTCTGACACTTGTTGTTTTGTATGTTTACTTTTGTATTTGCCGCTGTTCTTTCTAGTTAATCCACCTTAGATTAAGCAGCTAGTTGAGTTGGTCACAGACAGTTCATATTTTCTTATATTAGTAATTGTAACGTTTGGAGATGGGTGATGTGAACCAACATATCCGTGCTAACGATGCTCTGCCAATAGAGAGGACCTAAATATTTCTGTCCACACTTTTTAGGCTATCTTCCATATTGCATAACGTTTTATGATAATTATTAAGGCGTTGTCATTAATATGACTTAGTGAATTTGGGGCAATATGCCTCACACTGAAATCTGTGCAGGTTGGGTCTCTGTCGTATGATTGATACAGTAGGTCTCCTGTCAGCTACAGGGTTTTAGAAATAGAACCTGCATGTAAGAGGTTGTTGAATGTAGCCCAGTCCTGACAGACCTGCTAGTGCCAGAGTCATGCATGTGTTTGGGCTTGTCCGGTGTGCAGAGCAGAGAAGCACTCTGCAGGGCCTCAAAGTGACAGTTGACTAGTTTGAATGATTCAGACACCCAGTCCAGAGCAAATAAGAGTAAATCAGTCTTAGATGTGTAGATTATCCATGACTACTGCACAATCAGTCTGCTCCAGGGGATATGGCTGCTGAATCAGTTTAAGTTGTGAATGTATAGTCACAGTAAGTAACTTTGTAGCCTACACATTTTTATTGTGTTTATTGCAGCAAATCACATGAAATGATAAAACAATCAAACAAAAAAGCACGTGTCCTTACATTGAGTAGGCTTGCGTCGTCAGAAACCAGACTCTTATTTGGCCTGGAGGAGGTCTGCCTCCTATTGATTTCATAGAAATGTTCCTTTGTCTAATCTTCCACATTATAGCATAAAACTTTTTTTTTAAATTTCATGGACAATGTTCTGAAGAATGGTTTTAATTATCTATTTCTTTGGAAGTATGCAGGTGTCGTGCCACCTCCAGATTGTTACATAGTGTACTTTGAGTCATAAACCATATTTCATACATTTAGAAAACATCAAATATCACAGTGTGATGCAATGGGATTTCGATGTTATTAAACACCACATTAATGCACCAATACAGCTAGTTGTTAAGCTTTCTACAAGTTCAGCTATATTTGCTGAAAACTGAAAGACTGAAAACAGCATTTATTTCCTTTAAACATAAACATACTATTAAGACTAAACAGATCCATATGTGCTATATAGGTGTTATTTGGCTCTCAAGTAACTTTGTTGCTGGTTCTGGAAGTAAATTTCCCGTAAATTTCTGCCATAAACTTGACAAAAAATGTATCATTAAAAGTTTGAAAGGTCAGAGTTAATCAGCTCTGTGGAACTAATATCCACAAGACCTGCCATTTTATTTAAAGTCTGTTCCTGAAACTTTGTAAACCTCAAAGTTATTAAAACATTTGAATCTTCCATTTTAAATGTGCTCTTTGGACTTAAAAAAACAGCAACAACATACAACAACAACATATTTGCTAGCATGTTTTTCCTTTCATTTTTCATAATTTTTTTTAACAAACTTATACAGTGTAACACGGGAGAACATTTTTAATACTTGCATACTGCAAAAATGACAATACTCAGAAGGAGTTTGCAGAAGCAAAAGCTTATTTGAGACCACCTCCTTTTCACAAGTAACAATTGGTGGATACTTGTGCACATAGCTGGTTAGCCTCTGCCATGTTCTTGAACTCTTAAGTTTTGATTTTTTTTTTTTAAAGTCTATGGGAAAAAAAATAATGGAAATTTTACTTCAGGAACCAGAGCAGGACTGTGACGCTCCATAAAAGCTAAAACACAGAGATTTTCTGGGCTGACTATGAACATAGAATCAGCTGAACCAATATTTTGCAGTTAGTAGTAGCGGATTTATTGCTTGAGCTTCTGATAAATTGTAATTGTTACACCTCTTCCCTTTTCAGATGACAATGGATGAGAAGTATGTAAACAACATCTGGGACCTACTAAAGAATGCCATCCAGGAGATCCAGAGGAAGAACAACAGTGGCCTGAGCTTTGAGGAGCTGTACAGAAATGCATACACGATGGTGCTGCACAAACATGGGGAGAAGCTGTACACAGGCCTGCGTGAGGTGGTCACAGAGCACCTTATCAATAAAGTAAGTCTTAATCTTGAATTAAAAAATTAAGCAAAAATTAAGCAAGGTGAAACCTGGAGGCTTGAAGGTGCATACCACCTTAAGTGGAGCAACCCGGAAAGATCCTGCTTTGCTTGTCTCAATTGGGTGCAAATTGTGATGAACATGTTTTTTGGGGAATTGGGAAAGAATAAATTCTTTAGAGGACAACTGTCGCAGCCATGTTGTGGTTTTCGTTGTTGTTGTTTAACAAAACTGGATTTATTGTGTTGGTTTTGTGTAGACTACAGGATCCTTTACAATTGATGGTCCTACATTACTCAAAATTGACTCTAGTGAGCTTTAAGCCATGGTATAATGTTGTTATTAAAACATATCCAGAATTGTGTTTTGTTTCATTCACAGATGTTTGAGGAAACCTGGTTTATTTGTCTGTCTACATCTTCAGCTCAGAATGCTCTGTCCCACCTTGTAATATCACATAGCAGTAGTTTTCAAATTAACAGCCACATTTAGTTCAGTAGAGATAGGCCATTCTAAGGCTGAAATCATTCACATTATTCTTGTGAAGGTGTGTGGAATCTGAAAACACAGTGGAACGTTTCATCACGTCACAAAAACGTACAGTGTGTTTTCTGTTTGAGAGAAGAGCTCAGCCTAAATATGCAGGATTTGTATGTGAATGAAACAAAACAGTCTCCATATATGTTTCTGATGAAGAAGCAGCATTTTAACATAGTTTTAAAAAAATAGCGTAATACAATATCTTTTACCATTTGTTCTGAAAATTCCCCATCTGATATTCCAGAATAAGAAGCAAAGATTTTAAATCACCAACAGCTCTCTCTAATATTCCAGAGGCAAAGACTTTTATAGTCTTTTTTTTGTCTAGCTTCCAGTTCAAAATGAGCCAGGAAGTTTTGTAGCAGTACATATTTCCCCATACCCATCTTATATTTTTTTCTGACAAAAGTAGTGTCAAAATGCTAGGTGCTGCAGATTGAAAGCCACTCAAAGTGCATTAGTAAGGTGTGATCACATGCCCCTGAAGTGGGAGCGCTCATCCTCCATCATGTCTGTTCAGAACCATGGTGAGGTCAGTGTGTCCTGAAGAATTTCAGCCGTCTGCTGAGATGTTTGGTGCTGAGTCATGCTGCAGTGAGACTGGTGGCAGGCTTTTAAGGCTCAAGAGTCTAGGGACAAATGAAAGCAAATGAAAGATAACTGTGTGAGAGGTCTGGTGTGAGGTACACTTGTGTTAAAATTTACGAGATTTTGCAGCAGCAGAACCCTTGGTAGTAAAACACTGATTTAACCTCCCTTCCCTCTTCTAAAGGTTCGAGAAGATGTGCTCAATTCCCTAAATAATAACTTCCTTCAAACATTGAATCAAGCCTGGAATGATCATCAAACCGCAATGGTGATGATTCGAGACATCCTCATGTACATGGTGAGTCATGCGATTTCACTTTGGGGGAATTTGAGTTTTCAGACTTCGAAAATATATTTTGTCAGTCTCTTGTGATTTGCTTGAGTATTGTACCCAGTCATATTGCTGTTATGCCTTCAAAGAGATTCCAAAAACTAATGTATGATGCTGCACCTTTACAAAAACAAACAGTTTATGAGTTTCAGGTAGAAGGATTAGGATTTGGCATGGCAATGATGTTGTTATAGCAATAAATCAAATAATCAGATCTATTATATCATTTGAATGGAGAAAGATCCTCACAAAATCCCTCAAATCAGGAAGAAATTATCTGCTTGAAACATGGAGCTTCTATGTCATAGAAGATGTTGCTGTGATGAGCTAAAACCTGTGCCTCTTCGTCACACGATTTAACAAGAGCTCATCTAGATGAAGAATATTCTTATTGGTATGGCCACTGTAATATCTATGTAACCACTTAAACCTTTTTTAGGACCGCGTGTATGTACAACAGAATAACGTGGAAAACGTTTACAACCTGGGCCTCATCATCTTCAGAGACCAGGTGGTCCGTTATGGCTGCATCCGAGACCACCTCCGACAAACCCTCCTGGACATGATCGCCAGGGAGAGAAAAGGGGAGGTGGTGGACAGGTAATCTACATGAGCCTGAATTTTACTGAACAGACAACACTATCTGCTTTGATTATAACCAAATCCTCTCTCACTTTGGCAATGGATTACTTTTCAACCCACAACTTTTTTTTAACCTAAGTTAACTGATTGCTTGGGACATCTTGCATTACTTCAAAAAAACTTACTTATTACTGAAAATTCTTAAAATTTATGTACCATGATTTGTTTTGTGTGTTCATTACAACAGGGGTGCAATAAGGAATGCCTGCCAAATGCTGATGATCCTTGGTTTAGAGGGGCGGTCTGTTTATGAAGAGGACTTTGAAGCACCATTTCTTGAAATGTCTGCAGAGTTTTTCCAGGTTTGAACCAACTAACATATTGAACATAGTGTACGTTGGTGAGACTTTCAGATAATTGTTTGTTTGTATTACAGATGGAAAGTCAAAAGTTCCTTGCTGAAAACAGTGCCAGTGTATACATCAAGAAGGTTGAAGCCAGGATTAATGAGGAGATTGAGCGGGTGATGCATTGCCTGGATAAATCCACAGAGGAGCCCATTGTCAAAGTGGTGGAGCGTGAACTCATCTCCAAACACATGAAGACCATTGTAGAGATGGAAAACTCAGGCCTGGTCCATATGCTCAAGAATGGCAAGACAGATGGTATGAGGCTGATTTGAATGAGCCAAATGTTGTATTCACAAGGAGAGACTAACTTTCTGTGTTTGTGTGTGCACTTGGCAGATTTGGCGTGTATGTACAAGCTGTTCAGTAGAGTTCCCAATGGGCTGAAGACCATGTGTGAGTGCATGAGCTCCTACCTGAGAGAGCAGGGCAAGGCTCTGGTGTCAGAGGAGGGAGAGGGAAAGAACCCCGTCGACTATATCCAGGTAAGATACACATTGGACAAAAAAAAAATATTGAAAAAACAGTGCAGCAACAAAATAACACCAGAAAACAGGAGTATTGACAATGATATTATTTTCGAGTCTCAAGGTTGCATGCTCTATAACTACCTGTTCCTGTTTAAGGCAACACTGAAGTTGTTACTTCTTTGACATGTAATATCTGTGTTATTTTTAGGGCTTGCTGGACCTCAAGTTGCGATTTGATCGCTTCCTTCAAGAATCTTTTAACAATGACAGATTATTCAAACAAACTATCGCTGGAGACTTTGAGTACTTCCTAAACCTCAACTCTCGTTCTCCTGAGTACCTTTCACTTTTTATTGATGATAAGCTGAAGAAAGGGGTCAAAGGGGTAGGTTTAAACTTCTAACTAAAATACCAACTAAAAACAGTCTACATTGTTTCTTACCAAATCTCTGTATGTGCTTTTGTATTTGACAGCTCACAGAGCAGGAAGTGGAGTCCATACTGGACAAAGCCATGGTGTTATTCCGATTCATGCAGGAGAAGGATGTGTTTGAAAGGTATTACAAACAGCACCTTGCCCGCAGACTGCTCACTAACAAGAGTGTCTCTGATGACTCTGAGAAAAACATGATCTCAAAGCTCAAGGTAAGGGAATATTTCCTTTAGCGCAATATGGTCTCCTCACTCTATCAATGTGTTTGTGTGAGCCAATAAACTGTACACATATCTGTTTTTGTCTCCAACAGACAGAGTGTGGCTGTCAGTTTACCTCAAAACTGGAGGGCATGTTCCGGGACATGAGCATCTCCAACACGACCCTGGATGAATTTAGACAACATTTACAAACTACTGGGGTAAGGACCCAATACATGATAAATCATAAGAATAGTACAGAATATTCTTTTTCTGCCAAACCGGCAAAATTCAATTTATTTTTTTTTAAATCAAAATCTTGAATAGATTTAACTCTAACCATGGGTGCTTTATGCTTAATGTACAACTGCTTTTGTTATCATATCCATATTGTGCTGCTACAAATTAATCTTTAATTTTTATTTATATTTGACTCCCTAACAAGTACTGTCGTGGTGAATCGATTGTCTTTAATATACTTTTAATATGCACATTACAGGTGTCGCTTGGGGGAGTAGATCTGACTGTAAGAGTTTTGACCACAGGGTACTGGCCCACCCAGTCAGCAACACCCAAGTGTAACATCCCGCCCTCTCCACGTCATGCTTTTGAAGTTTTTAGGAGGTTAGTCAATCAGTCCATCAGTATTTATTTTGTTTTTAAGGATCTATAACAAATGTATTAACTTGCTCTATAGGTTTTATCTTGGTAAGCACAGTGGCAGACAACTCACACTTCAGCACCACATGGGCTCCGCAGATTTAAATGCCACTTTCTATGGTCCAATCAAAAAGGTAAGCAGAGCTGCTGAAAATGGTGACGTTCTAAACATTTTTGAAGCTGCATGGTTTATTATGTATGTTGTGTGCCTTGTACCGTAAAACTGATTCATGATTGTCCTCCCCTGGCTATAGGAGGACGGCTCTGAAGTTGGAGTGGGAGGAGCTCAAGTAACGGGCTCCAACACTAGAAAGCACATCCTCCAAGTGTCCACCTTTCAGATGACCATCCTTATGTTATTTAATACGAGAGAAAAGTCCACCTTTGAGGTATCTAAGCAGCCATGTGCCTTAGTAAATGTGCATATTCTTTTTACTCACGTGACTATATCCATTGTAGGAAATCCAGCAGGAGACGGACATACCTGAGAGGGAGCTGGTGCGAGCACTGCAGTCCCTGGCCTGTGGGAAACCAACCCAAAGAGTTCTCACCAAGGAGCCTAAATCCAAGGAGATAGAGAATGGCCATGTGTTTACTGTCAATGATCAGTTCACCTCCAAATTACATCGAGTTAAGATCCAGACAGGTAGACGAAAGCTGATTGTTTCGTTCATTCTTAAAATGTTTCAGTGGTCATGCTGTAATGGTGAGACATATTCTTCTTTATGCGCTAGTGGCGGCTAAACAAGGAGAATCAGACCCAGAACGGAAAGAGACACGACAAAAAGTGGACGATGACCGAAAGCATGAAATAGAAGCTGCAATAGTCCGCATCATGAAGTCCAGAAAGAAGATGCAGCACAATGTTCTAGTAGCAGAGGTAAGAAGATGGAGTGGAACAAGCTACAGCAATGGGTAAAAGGCCGTTATTAATACAGTGTTGTTCTTACAGGTCACACAGCAGTTAAGAGCACGGTTCCTACCCAGTCCTGTAGTCATCAAGAAGCGCATTGAAGGACTTATTGAGCGAGAATATTTGGCACGAACGCCAGAGGACCGTAAAGTGTACACCTATGTAGCGTAATGCAAGTAAATTCAATGAAAGTTGAATCTGAGTCTTTTTGTGGACAGCATTCAATGAACTTGGACATGCTTTCATCGATGATTCTGGGAAACACTGGGAAGCTTAACTTTTCTTCCATGAAATGTGTACAAATCACATAAAAGATGGGAAGTTCTCTAGCAATATTAGATTTCTTCTGGTGAGAGACGAGGGGGTCTAGTTTTGTACAAATCATGTTCCTTGTGGCCTTTGGAGAGAATTGGGTGGGCATGTTTGCCACATGCTGTTCTTAACAAAGAATCAATAAGTGAATGGCTAAGCTACTAAGCAAACAATCAGCTACACTGAGAGCAAGAAAACGATTGAATTCACTCCCCACTTTTTAAATGTTTATGTCAATGTGTTCCGGTTGTTTTGTGGCACAATTATGGCTGTACAGGTGGATGTACAGCTGCTCTTGACCTTCCCGCCAGAGATTTTAAATCATTAAGAGGTTACAGTGTTAACAATGTGGTACCAGCCTGGTTTACCAAAGCAGGCAAATACATTGTGAGGACTTGGCAAAACAGGATGAGTGCTTAATTTATGTTGCAATTATAACTGTTTTGAGGTTGTTGTTTTACTATCTGGTATGAATTAGTTACACCTCACATAGAATGAAATATTTAATTACCAGTTTCAGAAACACATTTGCCCTGGACTAGGTAGCTGGTCACATCCACAGCTGTAAGTTCACGGCATGCTGACTTTTTAAGTCTGTTGTATCTTTGACTATAATCTATCTCCTCAGAACAGAACATTCTTCAAGTTGCAAGTTACAAGGAAAATCATTCTCCCCCTTCTCCACAGCAATTTGAACAAGTGGATCTGTCTAGCACCATGTTCCAATATGTACAAATTGTAAAATAATTATTGTACTCACTGCAAAGGTGGATTGTACAGGGCCTTGTTTTCATCATATTAAATGTAGAGTAAATGAATTGAATGTGTGTTTACTTATTTTAATCACAATAACAATGTTGGCATTTTTAATGCACTGGCGTCATTTGCAACTACAGTTTGTTTTTTTTAATAAACAGACACTGCCTGTATGTACAGCTAAACATTCTGAATGAGGTGAAGAATCTGTAAAGAAGCTTGTTAGACATGTCAGATTGTTTGTGGATATTCTCAAACCATGTGCTTGTTAGCTGTAATGTTTTCTTTGTGCGCTCATTAAGTAATGCTCTTAACTCTCTAACCACATAGTTTTCAGGGTTTAAAGCGGATTCTTCTTGTTCTTAAAAATCTGTCCGAGCCGTCTGGACCCGTCCTTTGTCCTCTTCATATTGTGGGTGCAGAGTCTTGTTAGACGCATGCCATCTGCTCCCCGTTATTATCCACAGCTTTGGGTTTTAATCTGCAGTGTCTCTGCACGGTCCTTTCCCCTACTTCAAACGCACTTGTACGTGTCAAACTTAAGGATGATACCGCCTGCACATCCCGTGATGCCGTGTAGTTAGTTGTACTTTTCTTTCTTTCTTTTTTAATTTCTTTTTTTTTTAACACAGTGAGTTTGGTTGTGGGATTACGTCAGTGCCCCAGAGTCCTCAGTCCTCTGGTCCAGACCAAAGTCAGACGGGATGCTTCGCTTTCCGTCCGGTCTCCTGCAACTCGCACCTTTGTCCAAGGCAGTAAAATGTGCACTGCTGAGGCATGTTTCACAGAACCCCACTGATCCACACAGGCGATCATGAAAACGTGGACCCCGGAGCAGAAACCGCAGAGTGAGTAGTCAGAAGTCAGGACGCGTTAGCTGAGGCTAACACGAGCTAATAACTTTGTTGTGTTACAATGTGACATATTTTACACGGCTTGGATAGTGGAAAATGTGATAATACTTATAAAGTGTGCGATGGGGTTGTTTGTGGTGCTTTTCTGTCTTCTGATTGTGGATTTATCAAACCGCTTTTTAGCTTATGTTGGCTAACAACAGATCATATGTTGTCATGGTGACGAGGGGGCTGTGTGCGCCCACCGCCACAAGATGGAGACACACGTTTGTCTTTCATCCAAGTCAAAGTATAAGTATGAAGTGTAACACATTTTGTCATTCAGGTCTGACTCCAGCAGGATGTCCTCTTCTGCCAGTAAGTCATTTTCCTTTGGATACTCTGTGTGTGCTTACTTAGTGTCATTAATGCATGTGGGCCCTCTCTTTCAGCTGAGGTGACCAGACGGCTCAGGCAGCAGCGGCTACAGAGTTCACTATTGTTACATTTACACTTGTTGGCCAACCCTGGAGACTCCCTGCTCCTGCAGCAGACTCTGGACCAACTGCTGCGCTGGCTCTGCCCCAGCCTCCGCATCTTCCATGTGTCTGAGAGGGCGTCGCCTTATAGAACCTACACTCGCTTGTGTCCTGTGGCGGGTGAGTTATCTTGCTTTTCATGCATTTATGAATGGACTGTTTAACTCTACGGGCAACATAACCAACCTGACTACATAAACTATTCATACTTTAGGCTATCCATCTGTAGCTATCACCTTCTTCCTTCATGAAGCTTATGGAGAAGAGCGAATCCTTAAGGTCCTTGACTTCTTGCAGCACCCTCCGTGGCAGTATCACCACACAGAGAGCTGTGGCAGTCGGACAGGAGGGGTCCACATCTCCTCCTGCAGCTCTCCTGCCAACCCCTCCCTTCGTCCCTACCTTCTGCCCAGCAGAGACTTCTACAGTCTGGGTGCAGGTATGCCTGTGTGGGGGGTGCGCCCGGTGCACTGTGGAGGAGAAATCCTGCGTGTCACACTTTACAGTGCATATGATAACTATCAGGACTCAGTGAGGCTCTATGAGACAGTACTACAACGACAAGCAGAGGAACAGAAGGCAGGCTTCTGCTGGTTCACCCTTCACACAGGTAAGTGTGACAGATTCTGACGTATGGATTAACTGAACATAGCTGACTGTATGTATACTTGACAGAGCCGGGGCTGAACCTGCAGCTTGCTATAAAGCAGTTGTCACCAGGGGTGCGAGTTGAGCCATGCCACTCTGCTGTGCTGCAGTTCAATGTAGAGGAAATTGGACAATTGGTTCCTCTGCTGCCTAATCCCTGTACCCCTATCAGCCCAACACGCTGGCAAACTGAGGACCTGGATGGAAACAAGGTGCTCTTCCAGGTAATAGGACAAAAGTTTACATTTCAGAATTACTTTGCTATATTTTTTAAGAACAATCATTACAAGTAGCTCAAAGCTGTCACTGAGCCATATGTGAAGTCTGTACTTGTTAAGTCACTTAGGCTATTCAAATCTCTTTGGTTGGAGTGTGGATCATAATCCTGTCCTTCTGTGCTCCAGGTGAAAACCCTGGTTCAGCCTCAGCGACCTCTGACCTGTGCTTTCCCCCTAAGCGGCTCTGCCGTGTCCCCTCGAGGGCAGCAGCTCAGCAGTGTGTCCCCTAGCAGGTTCAGC